>CANSZD010000719.1:0-160484 GCA_947648045.1 Beta corolliflora | reverse complement strand
ATCAATTCTATCCCAATCAAGCCAGTAAGAATTAAAAAACGAAAGAAATAAATGGGAGAATGTTTGCGAAGAAGATTAATGCTTACTTCTCCCATATCACAGTAAGCGTAATATTTGGAGTTCCAAAGTTAAAAATTTTTATTTTAACTATAAAAAAATGCTTATTACTTGGGATCTTATCTTGGGACAATTTTGAATGGGTCTTAATTTGAAGAATCAATTTTTTTAGTTTTAAATTTATTCATGAGGTATTGTCAGAAATCAATTTGAAGCTGATGAAATTAATTTACATCGTAAGATAAAAACTTACTCCAATAGTCCAATCACATATGCTACCAGAAATTATCAAGAAAAATACAAAATAATAATTGCATGATCAAAATTTAACTCTAATAATTCTCTTGTAATGCAATTAAATCTACTTCGATCAAAAAGGTCACTCCATTATTTTTGCTTCTGTGGATGTAACTACCGGTGCAGATCCAAACTTAGATAGTTTTGTCATTCTAAACTAGCCTTTATATGTACACTACGCATGCAAAGTCAAGGATGATGGTAATCGCTTTACAATTAGTTAGATTGATTTTCTCCTTTCTTTTATTTTTATTTTTAAACAAATGGAATGATAAGGCGTTGCAGTTTTTTTAATTAAGGTATATTGGAAAAAGTTCACATTAAAGTTCTTTGGAGTTCCAAGGCTTGAGACAAGGGTGCCCTAACTCTATTGTAATATTTTTGGGTTGAAATAACAAATTAACACACGAGAAAAAAAAGAGAACTCATAGATGAGCAAATTCAAAGAAACAAATAAAAACTAAATACAAGACAAAAAAAAAAAGAGTAAAAATGATATTACCATCCGAGAAAAGAGAAGGCAACAGGGAGAAAAAGAGCTTGAAAACCAACACCAGCATTAAGGTTATGAAACGCAGCGTAATGGGCATTTCCATTACGAGACTCAGTAATAGGAAGCCAAGCATCTTGTGGGTTGAGCTTAGTCAAATGACCAACTTCTTCTAAGTAACCTTTCATATTAATAAGCACCCTTTTCATGGGCGTACCAATGGGGCTTAAAAACCTCGGCGATATAAACGATGTCGGTGTCCACGCTGCAGACTTCGACTCTTTCGCCGTCGCCGATACGGCTGTGATGGTTGGCCTAGGGGATCTTTGACCTGTTGGAGTTAGTATTTCTGGTGTTGATGTTGTTCTTGGTGTTGCTGGAATGGAGATTAATTCGGTTTCTAGCCTTTCATCCATTATTGTGGTTGGGTTTGTGTTTGTGTTTTTTTGTGTGTTGGGGACTGGAGTAGCAAAAGAGGCGGGGGTGTGCGTCACTCTAGTTTCTATAAGAAGAGGAGAAACTACTAAAAAGAGTGGGACTGGGGGAGTGAGAATGTGAGAGTGTGAGAAGGGAAACAAATAAAGAAGTGAAAAAGTGGGTGTACGAGAGTCGAGAATATATAGGCATTCGATTTCGATGTAGTACTGCTATTTGATGAAATCGGGGTATATTAGTATTTAACTAGCTTTTAGACCTCTACAAATTGCACGGAAATATTTTTGTTTAATCAATTGTTTCGATCTAGAAACTGATCAAAGGAGTGAGTGTTGCTGAGAGTCTAAAATCCCGGAGAGTTCAATGCAAAATACAGTCAAACCGGCTCGTGGGTTTTTCTCGAAACACCCTCCGACGCTTCGAATTGAGATTGAGGTAGTAGAGAGAAAGTGAGTAAAATGTAGAGATATGCTCTTATTTTGTAGATGAGAATTGAATAAATGTTCATTGATGAGACTGAGTTCTTTTATAGTGTTGGTGATTTGCCAAACAGAAAAACCTAATGGGGAACATCCCAACTTTTAGGAAAGTTGTCTCCATTTTATGGTAAGAGTCTTTTCATCTTGAAAAGACTGATGGACTAGTTGTAGGCAATACTCTTTTGACCCTTTTTGGTGGGCTTCTAGTAAAATATTATTTGACCAGGACATGGGTCCTAACAATTAACCCCACGCTAGATAAGCAGCTAGGAATGTCATTTATTCCCGAGGCGGTTGTCTAGCGAATTTCCCGATGAGGTCGGACCATGGGCATTTGATCAACCCCGAAAAGAGGAAGACTGTTTTCCCGAGATGTGTTTGACCATGTGTAGACACAAAATCGTGTCTCCCCATTGAGTACCCCATGATGGAACATATCGTCGCCCTAATTGGTCCGGTCCAAGGAAGAGCAATCGAACAAGATAAACCCAAAAGCATTTCGAAAATATATTAAATCCAAGCCCAATTTTAAAAGCCCAATGAATTATTCCTAATAATTAATTGTATTTTTAATATTTTAATATTAATTATTCATGATAATTAATTTTTAAAGGATATTTCGAAAATCATAGTTTTATTCCTAAAGATAGCTGATTTCGGATTTCAAATGATATATTTTAATCAACGGTTTTTCACCAAATACCCATGACAAAAAAATTTATTCACCAAATACCCCTACTATTTTCAAAATTCACCGAATACCCCCGACCTTCAAAAAAATTCACCGATACCTCGACCTTTAAAAAAAATTACCCAAAATGCCCTTAATGACTAACGGCGGTTAACTCCGTTAGTCATTAACCCTAATTAACCCTTAAAAACTCTAATTAACCCTAAAAACCCTAAAAATCCTAAGTCAACCCAATTAACCTAAGTCGACCCAACTCTCTCTCTCTCTCTCTCTCTTCCTAACCCACCCCAATCCCACCCCCCCCCACCCACCCCCCCTCCCCCTCCCACGCACCCCCCACGCCACCCCCCTCTCCCTCTCTCGCCGCCGCGCGCCCCTCCCCACCACCCCCGCCGGCCCCGCGCCTCCCCCTTCCCACCCCCGCGAACTCGGTTGCCTCCCCCTCCCAGGCACCTTCCCACCACCCCCGAAGATGCATCCCCCCCTTCCCCCACGAAATCGGGCTCCCCTCCCCACCCCCAGTGAACTCATTCGCTCCCCAATGGCTCGGATTTCTTCGACAATAATGGCGGCCCGAGTTTCGAAGGGGCGCTGCGTGGGGGCGGCCGAGTTATAAGGGGCGGGCGGGGTTTCGACGGGGAGGGGGGGAGATCGGCTTCAGTATTGTTTCGAAGGGGAGGGGGATGTGGGAGGGGATGCGGGCCGGGGTGGTGGGAAGGGAGGCGCGGGCTGGTGGTGGTGGGGAGGGGGAGGTGCGGCGGCGGGGGAGGGGGGGGGGGGGCTGGGGTTGTTGGGGGCGGTGGTGGGCTAGGGGCTGGTGGGGGGGCCGGTGGAATTGGGTTTGGGAGTGGGTTAGGGAGAGAGTTAGGTTGACTTAGGGTTAATTAGGTTGACTTAGGACTAATTAGGTTGACTTAGGGCAAACTTGTAAATAAACGCTAACGGAGGACTAACGTCCGTCAACAAAAGGGTATCAAGTGAATTTTTTTAAAGGTCAGGGGTATCTGGTGAATTTTGAAAAAATTGGGGGTATTTGGTGTATAAATTTTTTTGTCAGGGGTATTTGGTGAAAAAACCGTTTAATCAAAGGATAAAAAAAAATCTTAAAACAATCAAAAAAACCGACCAGAAAGCAAGTGCGCGTGCACAACAAAGCTGTGCGTCTGGCCCATAGACTGTGCGTCAAGCGCAAAGCGGTGCACCAGGCGCACAGTTTCATTTTATCTTTTCGATTCGTTATCGATTCCTTTTGCCTATAAATACCTCGTTTCTTCGAACGACTTTTCATAATGTTTTCCTACGACTTCTAGAATTACTCTCCTATACTCAAACTCATATTCAAACACTCAAACTCATATTTAAATACATTAAAACTCATCATACCTTCGAATTTCCTATTTCAAGCTTCAAGATTGCTCATCCTGAAGATCGTTGCATAAGACCCAGACGACAAAGGTATAATTCCTGAAGGTCAATTCCAATTTAATTCTTGTTTTACTAACAATCTACTTGTCATGATGTAGATCTTCAAAGAATTAACGCTATATTGTACATTCTTCCCTAATCTCTATACTTTTTATATTTCTTTTTTATATTATATTATTATTATTCATATGTCTATGCATGATTGTATGTTTAATACTTTCATCATCTCACATGATTATTTTTTCTAATCAAAGACCTAAAGAACTATTCTAACATTAAATTCAGATAATTTGGACAACTTGTTAGGTTCCTGTAATTTGATTGCATAATAAACATGTCACCAAAAATTAGTCTTTTGTTTGTTTATCGAACCAACATTGATTAATTATACATTGCATTAAGACGTTTGCTTGGTTATTTAATTGCACAAAACATGACATGAATCGATATTAAGTAGAGGTCATCAATGAGCGAATTTGAAACCTGATTTTTTCGTACCTTCACCCCGAACTCAATTTATGGTTCATTGACCATTAATGGAGTCATGACGGGGAAATCTACATTGGATAAGTCCCTAAATTGTCCCTACGATTTCCCAATATCCAATTAGGTTTATGAGTCTTCTTTTAAAGACTTGTTGGCGACTATAAAAACGTTTTCAATATAACCTTTACGATGAGTTAGTCAAATACGCGCTTATCCCGCGTAGGCGAATAAAAACACGCCAACAATTTGGCGACTCTGCTGGGGAGGATTTAAAAAAAAAATTAATGTGGGTGAAACTCGAAAAATACGATTCATACTTGTTTTGTGCTTTTAAATTACATAACAGTTTTGCATGTGCATGACTATTGTTTAAGCCACCATAAGGACAATCTTCCTTGCCTCATTAGCGCATCTTCTATGCGTGAGGCCACCCCGGGGGGGTTATGCTTTGTCCTTCCAAAAGCTTCCTGAGAGATAGTGTTGTATCTTAGTCATAAGCAAACCTACCCAACCATGGCATTGTTCTCTTGTTCCTGACTTGAGAACTGGAGTGCGTCATACACGTGGTCACTTTTTTAAGCAAAGGTACGAAGCGTGGGATCAATCTCTTAGTCTTGGACCATTTTCAGCCTTAACCTAAGCCTAACCATAGTTGAAACGTAGAACTGAACTTTTAGGTTGAGAACTTTTGCATCCATGTTATATGACTTCTGCTTGTGATTGCGATTTTTGCCTGTTATTAATTTGTTAAATCGCGTATAAAAAAACATCGTCAAATTGACCAAACTTTCGCCAAATTGACAAATTGCATGCTTGGTGGCAGTGCGCCCGGCGCCCAACCCTTACTTCGACACAAAGGCACCGCACCGAGCGCAAAGTTTCGCGCCGGACGCACCACGGTGCGCCCGGCGCACGGCTTTGTGCCGAGCGCAACATCTTGTTGCGTGGCGCGTAGCCTTCGCGTCTCATGCTATTGCCAATTCGGCAATCGTTTAAGTCAATAAAGTCTGTCATTAAGTCCGTTATAATGTGTTTTTGTCGATTTAGTCGTCGTAATGGTCAATTCTGTGTTTTTTCCGTTTGCATTCATGTAAAGTCATGATCGTTCTTGGATTTATTTTGTCTAAAACGAATCTCACCTAATTCAAACATAAAAATCAGTCTTTTCATACATATCATTTATGGTTGAGTCTATCCTAATAAAAAGTGCATCTAGAAAAGTGATCATAGTAGAGTTAGAGTCGTCATGCATGTCTACCTCGTTCGATCTCATCCCTTCTCTAACAAATCTTCCCTATCACATCTATCCTAACATATTCCATCCTTTTCAAAAAACATCTCTTTTTCAAAATAAATCCTACACCCTCTTCTATTTTATCTCCTTTTTTCGAAAATATTTACTAATCATCAACATACCACATGTACAAAAAAAAAACTTTTTCAAAATTAATCCATCATCTTTTGCCAATAAAAGATAAAAACAAGGGGTCCCATTCAAAACGAATATCGAAAATTCTAAGCCCAGTCCAAATAACTCTAATCCACTCCAATCAACCCAATCCCAATCCCTTTAATTTGCATCCATTCTAGGCCTATATGCATTAGAGGCCATGCATTCATATTAGGCCCATTGAGTCCATGCATTCATTAGAATCCACCTTAGTCCCAGTCTAAGTCTAATCCCATTCCATTCCTATCTAAGTCCAAACCTAGTCCATTTCGCAAAGTCAAGCCCGATGTGCATCTCCCAGTCCAAGTCAAACCTATATGATAATCCCAGTCCAAGTCCAAACATAGGTCTATTTAGGCTTAATTCATATCCTAGGTCTAGATTGCATTTTTATGTAGGCCCTAGTCAAGTCCAAGTCTAAAAATAGGTCTATTTAGGCCCAATTCATATCCTAGGTCTAGTTTACATTTTTATGTAGGCCTTATTCAAGTCCAACTCCTCCCTAAGTCCATAATGGCCTAATCCTCGAGTTTAGCAAAGCTACTCCTCTCTAAGTCCATAATGACCCAAATGCCTTAAGTCTAGCGCAGCTGGTCCTCCCTTAGATCCATAACAACCCAAATCCTCGAGTCTAGAAGTTACTCATCCCTTAAGACCATAACGACAACCCCTAAGTCTAGCGAAGCTAGCATTCCTTAAGTCCACATAGGCAATATTTGAGTCTAGCCTGCGTAGTCTAATGTAAGTTCCAAAGTCTAGTTGTCTAGCCTGCTTACTCATCGGTAAGTTCAAAGTCTAGTTGCCTAGCCTTCTTGCATTAGGTTAAGAGTCTAGTCTTCCTTATTGTACAGTCTTCCTTAAGTCTAGCCTACTCACTCACCCGTAAGTTCAAAGTCTAGTTTCCCCTATCATAACCAAAACCCAGTCATTGAGTCTAGTCTGCTTGCATAGTCCAGTCCATGTCTACAATTGCATATAGTTAGGCCCATGTCTCCCTCACGGTCAAGCCCATACCCATTTGTAATCCTCTATTTCCAAAATCATTTCCCATTTCCTATTCCAAAACACATTTCCCATTTTCATTTCCATTCAAAATCATTTCCCATTTCTACTTTCCATTCTCATTTATCATTTCCCAACCGTCCATCTCATTTCCATTCCACAATTTAAAATTCATAACTACAAACTTACAAGTGAGGTCCACTTGATTCTGTTCAGGACCGATCGAGAGATTACAACTTTGCAACGCCTAATGGAGGAACAAAAAGTTGAGCCTACTCTAAAGCTCATCAAGCGCACTATCACCACCCTGACTTCATTTAGAGTCACGAGATTACTTTTAACCGCCTTCACAATAGAGGCGTGATCACTTCCATAGGGTCTACTCCAAACCCTACACCTAAAAGAAAATTCAAGGTGCAACCTATATTTCTATTGCGAATTCCAACAAACTAATGAACATCTGATATCCGGTATTGGATGCTACAAATGCACAAGAAAACATGGCCGATGACAATAGACTTCTAATACTTGCTAGAACGAGAATTAGCATCACCAACAACCCTTTTGCGCGGTGCATCCTTAATTCAAAGGCATAGTCTTTTGTTTTACGGTTTCCTAGGATGAGTCAGAGAGTCCTTACCCTAAGCCATTTATGTCCTTTCCTATCTAGTCTATGTCACTATAGGACTTCGTTCATTATAGCCTTTCCATTTTCATTGTACTTTATTTTATTTATTTTATTTTCATTAGCCTTTCACCATCATATATACTTCAAATTCGATGATGAAACTCGAATCAAATTGTGTCTATGACCTTGATTAATAAAAAATAAATAAAAATAATAAAATGGACATACTTTGGATTATGACTTATTTCCCTCTTCCTCCATCACCTTCCATAAGCCATCATCCATAAGCTATCCTCATGCAACCAAGAAAATAAAAATCCCTTAAGCCATCATCTCCATGAGCCGAAGTAATCTTTCAAAACCAATGCTCTACAAATATCCTTCAAACCTTCAAATACCTAAAACCACAAAAAAATCTTGTGTGCAAGCCTCACTACATAAAAAAAAGTAAAAAAATCAATGTCGAGGCGTGGTACCCGATTTTTTTCTGTCTTAATTAACTGGTCTCGAATCCCACAAAAGTCTCTCATTGGACTATGGGTTTTAGAAAACTTTGAAGTCGCCACCCTATACATATCTGAATAGGGACAGATTTATTTAATAAAACATTTTGAAATCAATTTCAAGAAATATCATTTAAAACGATGATGACTTCATATTGATAAGGCTTTTTTGAAAATTGGTCTTTCATACCATGAGATAGGGTTCGGGGTTTAGGTTAAGAGGTGCGAACGTCTGGAACTCATCTCCTCTTCCGTTCTACAGAAAGGGCTCTTACTAAATGCGTTATTTTCCATTTTAAAGTAATCATGACTATTCAAAAGAAAGAAAATCACATAGTTTGCACATATACACATCAATCATTTTTATTTACGACCAATATATCATTTGTACATGGTAGGTTTGAGCACCGAAGTTGCACTACGTACCAATCATTGCAGGATTGGAATCCATTCATGGATCAAAACCATCGTAGTTCGATCTTATGTCTCACCCTAAATGGCCAATTCCATTGGGAGAAGAAAAGGAAAGAATAAATTTTGAATAACTCACCTTTAGAATTAAACAAATCTATTAGGATAAGGTAATCACTCCAATTAGTGATTGAAATGAGATTAAGATAATCACCTTAATTAGTGATTAAATATGAAGGAGCGAGGATCAAGATAATCACCTTAATTAGTGACTAACCTGATGAGGAAAGATAATCACCTTGATTAGTGATTAAAAATGAAGGTTAGGATGTAATCACCCTAATTGGTGATTATTCAAGGCTTAAGATAATCACTCTAATTAGTGATTAAATAAGAAAAATAATCGCCCTAATTAACGATTATTAAGGTTTAAGATAATCACTCTAATTAGTGATTAAATATGAAAGGTTAAATTAATCACCTTAATTAGCGATTAAAATGCAGGTTAGGATAACCACCTCAATTAGTGATTAAATTTAGAAGGAAAGATAATCACCTTGATTATTAGTGATTAAAAATGGTTTTAAGATAATCACTCTAATTAGTGATTAGCCAGGAAAGGTTAAAGTAATCACCCTAATTAGTGATTAACCAAGGTTTAAGATAACCACCCTAATTAGTGATTAAATGAAGAGTTTGAGTTAATCGCCCTAATTAGCAATTAATCAAGGATTGAAATAACCACCTTAATTAGTGATCAGATTTACAATTTTCAAGAGGTCTTGGGAAAAGAGGTTTGCTTCCTAATTGAAGGCTTTTGAGAAATAATCTTAATTGAAGAATATTAAGTCATTTTGAGAAAAAATGATCAATTTGAGATCAAATTTGGAGATTGTGTTTGGCTAATTGGAATTTGGCCATTTAAAGTGAGACACGTGAAACGGCCTAAAATCAATTCGGAGATCATAATTACCAATCTAATTATGTCAAATTATATGATTGATCCATTTGAAGATGGAGGACAAATTTAAAATGTAAGATGGATCATCATACAATTTAACTTAGATAGATTTGTAATTTTTCCTCTTAATTGAGATTGGGTCATTTGATTCATATATTATGATATATTGGGTCCAATATGCAAAATTTATAACATTGGTTGCTTATTTTATTAAAAAGAATTGTGGAATTATTTATGAAAATTATGCATAAACATCTCCATGTTTTTCATTAATGAGTGATGTAATAACTATTTACAAAAAACTATTATTACAACAATATGTACAAATTCTATGATCTATACAAATCTTCAATCTTGATCTTCACTATGATGCTCCTTGATCTTCATCCATCATCTTGAATGGAATTTGGAATATAATTCATGTTTATTTGTAAACTTGTGAAAATTAGAGATTAATTAACCTCTTTGATTTTGATTTTTTATGACAATTTTATTGATTTTTATTTACATAATAAAAATGAATCATTTTTAAAAGAAACTTAAAATTTCATGTCTTTTAATTAACATTTTCGTATAAAAAGAAAACATTTTTTTATGAAACTTGAGTTAATCACTTTATTACATTTTCCAGACTGCACTTTTATTCTTGTATTGACTTGTAAAATTCATAACTTTCTGTATAAAGCGTTAAATTGAGCATGTGATGCACGTATAGATAGGTCAGTGAGTGCTTTATGTTGTGTCAAAATTTCACAAGCGTTTAGTGACAACTCGAATTATGGTGAATTTTATGCTAAAACTGGTCAAAACAGGACTTTTATCCAATTTGTTCTTTGAAATCCATCTTACGGAACTTAGTTTGAAGTGAATTTTGGTATGAACATTCTAGACACTTTGAAAGACTAGACTGAAAATCAGTGTTCAGGAATTTAGTGATTTATATGAACGTTTTTGTAAAAATGATATAAAATTGTATAAAATTCATATGAACATGATGTCTACTTTAAAGTTGATATTTTGAGTTTTATCTAAATGAATTTATTTTAAACTTTAATGACAGAACAAGCTCATGTGGTACTGGACAAAATCAATTTTGCACAACAATGTTGTATGATTTTAATTATCTGTAAAAAAATTGTTTTTTAGAAATTCCAAAGCCCAGTTGCTGTAAACATCTTGAACTTCATAGGAAAAATATTATATCCTATAAACTATTTACATAATACAGACGAAAAATGAAATGAAGTACGAAATTAAACTGATCATAATTACAGCATCACATTCTCTTTTTATGGAGATGTTTAACTCTATTTGTTTTTTTTATGAAAACTTGTTTTTGGTTATGAATAACAACTTGATTAACAAAAATCACATAAGCACATATTTCCTAAGAGTCTCCCCATTAGAGTTGACTATTCTAGGTGGGGTGATTTAAGGTTGGGAACCTATTAGGACTTCCACATACCCAAATCACTCCAAAAATTAAAAAATGATAAGAGGAAACAAAGAGAAAGTTAGTATGTGATTAAGAAGATAATTACGAAAAATAACAAGAACTTTAACTTTACCTTGCTAACTCAATGATGCACTTCCTTTTGCAAAGTTTTCTACTATTTTGTGATTTTCTTAATTTCTAAGTGAGTTTCTAAATCCACTTAATTACTAACTAAAATCCTTTTTTGTGTTTTTCTTTTGATGAGCTTCTTACTTACTAATTATAACTTTTGATTTCTTTTTTTTGAATGATATTTTTCTTAGAGGGAGGAATTAAGGAGAAGCAGAGTAGTATTGAGATTAGTTGTGAGAAGTTGTTGTGTTAAGTTGTTGTTGTGTGAAGTTGTTGTGTTTGAAGTTGTTGTGTTTTTGAAGTAAAAAAAAATGGGGGGTATTTATAGGGAAATGAGGTGATGAATTAGGGTTTGAAGAAGGTAAAAAAACAAATTTTTTACCCAAAAATCTGATTTTTATCATCCCAAATTATCTTAATGACACCAATGACATCACCTTAATGACATCACTAAATCATCTCAAATCTTTCTACATCATCAAATTTATGGGAAATGCCAATATTCTTATTCTCTTTAGATTTGATTTTGATATTTACACTAATCAGGCAAAATCCGAATTTCAACACATCCTAATACGTAGAAATGCATCGAAAAAAGTAAAGAAATGCTGACTGGACCACTGCGCCAAACGCAGGAACCTACGCTAGGCACAGCACCGTGCGCTAGGCACAGGAAACCTTTGTGCGCTGGGCGCATGATCATGTGCTTGGCGCACAGCTCGAATCTTCCGAAAAAAATCCGGATTCTTGGCTCTTACACTTTGGATTTGATTCTTATTCCTTGACTAATGGATAAAAAGATGTGATTGGTGGTTAAAGAATATATTTTTATTCTTTATCCAATGAACAATGACTTGACCATCAAGAATACTGATTAATACTGGTTTTGGGAGACGATTAAAATTCCGGCGCCTAATTGCGACTCGATTTTCGAAAAAACTAACTGTAGACGTGGATTTTATTCCTTTAATGCCTACACACGGTGTGAGCGCGTTTATTTGACTACCCCATTGTTAAGGTTTTATTAAAAATATGTTTTGAAGTCGCCAACAATTCTTTAAAGGAAGAATCATAAACCTAATTAGATATTGAAACGGAAGGGACATCTTAGGGACTTATCCAATGTAGATTTCCCCATCTAGACTCCATAGATGGTTAAAATGAACCAAAGATTGAGTTCGAGGGGTGAGGGTACAAATATGGTCATAATGAACCACGTTTGCCCATTGCTGGCCTCTACTAAATATCGATTCACAACATATTTTATGCAAAAGAATAATCATAGAACGTTTTATAGCACCCTAAAAATAATTAATCTAGGTTGGTTCAAGAAACACATAAAAAGACTAATTGTTTAGTGACAAGTTATTATACAATCATATTACAAGGTTCCTAGCAGGTTGTCCAAATTATCTAAATTAATTAGAACAATACTTTAGGTCTTGATTAGCAATAATAACATGTGGGTGATAAATATCATGCATAGAACAAATAAGGCAATCACGAATATTATATACAAGAATAATAAAAGGGTTAGAATTTACAAAGAAACGCGATTATTAATTAAAGATCTACATCAGGACAAAAAAAACTGCTAGTAACTTCAATATAATAAAATATAATTACTCAAGGATCCTCAGGATTATACCTATGCGGTTTAGATCGAAGAGCGTAACGACTTTGATCAGGCGGAGCAATCGTGGAACCAGGAATATAGTATGATCAGTAATTGGAATTGATTTGAAAGATTGAAGTATTTTGAGATTCGTAATAGTATTCAGAAGTATTCGTAAGGATTTTGTGTTCGTAAAATAATAAATGAAAGCCGTTTTTTGATTCGGGAAATTAGCCCGTATTTATAGGCAAAAGGCAACTTGCGCTGCACGCGCGTCCTGCGCTAGGCGCAGTCCTACGTGGCAGGCGCAATGACAAGCGTCAGGCGCAGCTTGGCGCGCCTAACGTGGTCTGTCCAGTTAAAAGTAAACACGTGTAAACGCGATTTTGAAAAGATAAAAAAGTAGCTTGCGTCTCACGCAGAACTTGCGTCAGACGCAGGACTATGTGTGAGTAACAAGTACACGTGTCAGGCGCTCATTGGCGTGCCTGACGCGATCTGGCCAATGTGCTGGAAGCACGTGGCGCACTGAGCACAACCGCCACATCCAGCGGATATTCCAGTATATTCGTTTTTTATTCTACGTGTGCTTTGAAGATGCTATTTTTATCCCAAAAAATCCGGAGATTGAATTTTACGAGATGTAAAAATCTGATTTATGCTTAAAGTGTTTACTAAAGATAATAAAAGCATTTATGAAAAATATTTAATTGGGCTTTTAAAATGGACTTAAAATATTTTACGGGTTTAATTTACAATTAATCATCATGGATAATTAATTGGGCTTTTACAATATTATTTCAAAAAACACATGGCCTGGTTATTCGGGCTGCTCTTTCATTAGGCCGTGGCAACTAATACCGCGGTATATTTCATCATTGGACCCTTAAATAGGGAGACACGATTATGTGTCTACACTAACTTAAAACAATTAACGAAAACTCGTCAAATTAGTAAAGACGAGCATGATTATACTACAAATCATTTTATTAAACCGGTGGTTGTAGTTATTGAGTACGACTTACGGAAAATTACATTCATAAGCCGGAATTGTATGACTAAAATGCGAAAAAGGAAAATTCATACGATGGAATGAAACTCGCGTTCCGGGGTGAAACATGCCTTTGACGGGGTGCACGCTCCACAATACTGGACGGTTTTTGTTATTTTTATTTCTTTTCAACATCTTTATTTATACGAAAAACGGGTTCAAAATTTGGTGTCTACAGAATGCCCCACATTGGTCGAATTTTGGATGAAATGATGACCAATGTTTGAAAAGACACAAAATTTTGACAGAAAATTTCTTTTGAGATAACATATTCTCGATAGAAAATAGTTATCATCATCAGTGCTCTTTTGAAACATGATTTGCGACTTCTGATGACGCTTTAAGTAGAAAATCCCAATTAATTTTCTAAAATTGAAAATGCGACTTTATCGTCGTCTTAGATAGAAAATCCCAATTAATTTTCTAAAATTGAAAACGCGACTTTATTGTCGTCTTAGATAGAAAATCCCAATTAATTTTCTGAAATTTGAAAAGGCGACTTTATCGCTGTCTTAAATAAAAAAATCCCAATTAATTTTCTAAAATTTGAAAATGCGACTTTATCGTCGTCTTAAATAGGAATTCCCAATTAATTTTCTGAACTTTAAAATGCGACTTTATCGTCGTCTTAAATAGAAAATTCCAATTAATTTTCTGAAATTTGAAATGCGACTTTAACATCGTCTTAGATAGAAAATCCCAAATAATTTTCTAAAATTTAAAAATGCGACGTTAACGTTGTCTTAGATAGAAAATCCCAATTAATTTTCTAAAATTGAAAACGCGACTTTATTGTCGTCTTGGATAGAAAATCTCAATTAATTTTCTAAAATTTGAAAATGCGATTTTATCGTCGTCTTTTTTTTTAAAGTTTAGTCTTATGAATTTGTCTTTTGTTAATGCGAGAGACTCCGACAATTACCAGTCTGACTTCACTTTTTATCCCAATTAGTTTTTTATTGTATTGTATTGATCATCATTCACTTTTTATGATTCCATGTGTTATCATGTCACCTTAAATTAGGACATTGTCAGGTCATGTTACCTGAAAGTGATGCATTGTCAGGTCATGTCACCTTAAAGTGTTGACCAAAGGTTATTACCCTCTAGATAAACTATGGTGGACCAATCATCATATGGCAAAATTTTATCTGTTTTTCAAAAATCTTTCAGGAAATTTTTCATGCACAATGCTTATTCGCTTTATCAGAAAATGATGATCACTATATAAAATAGATTGATCAATGTCGTTATTTTGGATGACTATTAGGAAAATGGATTGTATCAATGTTCTTGATTCATCATTGACACTGTTTATCGATGTCCGACTTCAACAAAAATTGCCACACCACAAATGCTTGGTCATTAGCCATGTTTAGGGATGCTCCTTATTACCCTATGGACAATACTCAAACTTATTATCCATGGCATGGATGATCATCTTTTTTCATCTATAAAAGGGCATGGTAAGATTTCCAAATGCACCATCTTCACTACTCCAAAATCTTCTCTAGCTCTTCTTCTTTCACAAAAAAATGGCTCCTAGTTATGAAGAAACTAATGACATGGGGAATGGTAATAGAAAACAACTCTCGGGGATCACAAAGAATTTGGAGCAACCAAGACAATCTTCTTCTTCTTCCCGTTTTACTAAGGCTCTTATGCCTTTGCTTTCTCTTTCTATTTGCTATGAAATGATTCA
Source organism: Beta corolliflora (assembly GCA_947648045.1). Classification (NCBI taxonomy): domain Eukaryota; kingdom Viridiplantae; phylum Streptophyta; class Magnoliopsida; order Caryophyllales; family Amaranthaceae; genus Beta; species Beta corolliflora. Next base: position 145,234 of record CANSZD010000719.1, on the reverse strand, counting down.
TGCTGCTTCCCAATTTTGGGATGAAACTCGTCATGTCTTCCGCTTTGGAGACCAAGAGATTGTGCCTCTTGTTGAAGAGGTCGAAGGATTGCTAGGCTTATCCTCCAATGGTCCAATTATTACACCTAGATCTCCTACAAGAATCTCGGGAGATTTATCAACAATTTTATACCATCCTGAAAACCTTCATGGCAACTACCTACAGTATGGGGAGGTACTTCTTCTTAATCTATTATCGACCTTTCAATTTGGTGCTTGGCAAATTTCCAACATTTCCAGTTATAGGATTGCTAGAGAAAATGCTTGCATTCTTATGATTTTGGGAAATACCTTCACTAAACAGTCTTTAAACACATGCCATGTCCGGTGTATTTCACTTATTCCTCAAATTGTTAGTGGGGGTCGTGTTGGACCACTTCTTTTGGGGGAAATGTTCCTTGGCTTAGACGAACTCAAAAGAAACCCTCAAAGCTTTGTGAAGGGATGTCCATTAGCCCTTCACTTATGGTTATTGGAAAAATTTTCTCTTATGAAACCTCACGGGAGTCTTGCTTACAAAACTAATCATATCCGAGAAAGAGGTTTTCATCCTTTCTTCTATCAACTTAGTAAAAATGGTGGGTGGGAAGATTATTTCCTGCAGCAAGACATAAAGTGGGTTACACGCCACCTTGGCATTAGTGCAATTGTATATTGCAATTATGGTCGCAAAGGTGTACAATTACCAGGGCTTTGCCAAGTCACTTTCTACCTTCCATGGAGGTGTCTAAGGCAAATTGGTTGGAGGCAGCAACACATTCCTGCCCTCCAGAATCTTCCAACATGTACCACTTATGAGGCTGACATGAGTGGTATTCAGCGAATGCCTACTATATGGCAGGGGCCTAGAACTATATCAGCACTACCGGAATCTCCCTTTCCAATGATTGATGATGATTATCTCCAATGGCTTTGGGCTGATATTGGTCAAGACAATGGTTCAGACAGGCTTACCATCAAGAGGAGAAGGGTTTGAGAGAAATATCATGTTTTTTTCTATGTTTTTTTTAGTTTGGTAGGAAATAGAGTCATTTTGTCTCTTTATGTATGAAATGACGTACCCTAGTTGGGATGAATTAAAAAATATGTTTGTGAGAATTATCTGTTTGTGAGAAATTCAATGTGAACACAATTCTAAACACGTGCATACTTTAACATTAAATATGACATGTAAATCATAATTAATCAATCATATGACACATAAAACCTTAACAATCAAAAACATCCTTGCATGTTTCATCATTTTTATTTTTCCCTTTTTTCCCTTTTTGTTTTTTTTTTTTTTTTTTTTCATACATTATACCGTTTTTTCACCAGGTACCCCTGAGTTTTACGAAAATTCACAGGGTACCCTCGCGTTTTCAACAATTCACCTGGTGCCCCTGAAGTTTTGAAAAATACTCGAAATACCCTTTATGACTAACACCGTCAAACTTCGTTAGTGATTAAACCCAAATTAACCTAATTAAGCCAAATAACTCCTAATTAACCTAATTAATATTAATTAAATTGTAATTAACTCTAAATAAACACTAAATAATCTCCCTCCCTTTGTTTCTCTCTCTTACCTCCCTTTCTCTCTTCCTCCCCCTCACCCCTCCCCAGCAACTACCACCCCCCTGCGAGCAACTACCCCCACCACCCCTCCACCACCCCATGCGCAAAACTCCACCGCCACCCCTCCTCCCGCGCACGACCCCCACCCGTCCCCCTGCGAACGACCCCCACCCCTCCCCCACCCCCTCCCCACCCCCTGCGCACAATGCCTTACCATCCATCCCTTTTCTCTCTGTTTCTCTCTAACCTATCTTGTGTTTCGACTTCATCTTCTCCTCTTTCTCATCTGCTCTTTTCAATCTTTGTTGCTTCCCTCCCTTTATATCTTTTGAGTTCTTACAATCCCTCATAAACTCAGGTTTCACCAATTAAAACCTGGAAAAATTAAACAAAGTTCGCCGAATTTGCATTTCACTAATCCCATAATTCTTTATCAACTCAATATTAGGCACCAGACCTGGGTAAGATTATAATGGCAGGAACATTACACAAAAGCTCAGCTAAATTAATGTCAGAAAACCCTAGTTCCCTAATTTTTTCAACTCTTACCTTAATTCGCCTGTTAAGATCACCAACTAGAATACGAGGACTGCATAAGACTAATTCCTTCAACTGGGTATTCGAAATTCCACTTTTTTTTGAAAAAATTAACAACTATGTATGATCTTTTATAACCTTTCAATCGGGTGAGAAAAGTTGAGGTTTTTGAAGCTGATTCTTCAGAGAAATTGTGATGGGTAATCAAGTAATTAGCGATTTCAGAAGAGAGTTTTCTAGTTGGGGTTATCAAAGTGGAGATTGAAAAAGAAAACAAAGAGAAATGGGAGAAATTATATAGATCGGTAAGATTTGAAGGTTCATGTTTGAGTGACAAATTGTAAATTAGGGTTCTTCTTAAATTATGCATAGACATTGTAAATTTTTTTGAGGGAATTTAATTCTCAATCAGACATTGACCGAAAATATGATTCTTTGGAGTGTGAAGAATAGTAAGGCATAAATTACGCACAAAGAAAAGAAATGGCAAAAAGATGAACATAGATTTTGTCTGTAAATTTCGCCTAAGCTTCCAAGATGGATTCTTGGACGCTTTAGCACATTATCTCTTGGAGTTAAGATGAAATACGAGTGGAAATGTTGGCAATCGTCGAATCCTAAATCCTCACAAACCAGAGGGGTAAATGGTGAATAAAGTTTGTAATGGAAACTTAACGGCAGCGGCAAGCCATGTATTTTCAAAACCTCAGGGGCACCCGGTGAATTGTTGAAAACACGAGGGTACCCTGTGAATTTTCGTAAAACTCAGGGGCTACCTGGTGAAAAAACCGTACATTATATGAATATCTAGGAACACATGGCATGTTTATTAAGAATAACTAGATAGGACAAAAAATCCACAAACTGCTTGGTTACTTGACCATGACAATTACAATTACTTTGATGCCTAAGCGTAATATTTCTTCAACTGATCAAGATTAGTGAAATGGGTGAATTCATTCCATCAAAATCCATTAGCTTTACTTGCTCCCGTGGTGACATGCTTGACTAGGAATGGCCCAGACCAGTTAGGCTTGAATTTTCACCGAGGATCATGCAACGAAGCTCTATTTTCCTTTAAAACTAGATCACCTTCTTGAATGTCTCTATCTCGAACCTTTTTGTTAAATGCACGAGCAATTCTCCGCTGATAGAGTTGAATGTTATGCAAAGCTTGTAGTCGGCGCTCATCTGTAAATGAAAGCTCATCATAACGAGTTTTGTACCATTGGTCTTCTGAGATTTCACTTTCTACTATGACCCTGAGAGATTGTATCTCCACCTCAACTGGTAGGACTGGCTCCATCCCATAAACCAAAGAATACGGGGTTATTCCTGTTGGAGTCCTAATTGATATCCTATATCCCCGAAAGGACATATGGTAGTTTGTCATGCCATTCCCTAGTCTTTTCGGTCATCTTGGCAACAATAGTCTTGATTGCCTTATTGGCTGCTTCCTTCCACTACTCCATTGGTTTGGGGACGATAAGGTGAAGATTGATGATGCTTGATTGCATATTTTGCAAGAGTTGTCTTCAGATGACCCACAAATTGTGATCCATTATCAGAGATGATTTCAAAAGGTATGCCATACCGACAGATAATGTTGTTAATCACAAATTTCGAGACTTGCTTTGCCCCTAGCTTTGAAAATGATGCAGCTTCAACCCACTTTGAAAAGTAATCAATTGCTACAAGAATATACTGATGCCCATTTGAAGCCTTTGGATGAATTTGTCCGATTATGTCTATGCCCCAACTTGAAAATGGCCAAGGAGAAGTCATATTATGTAGTGACACAAGTGGCATATGATTAAGGTTAGCAAATATCTGACATTGCTTGCAAGCACGGACAAAGCTAATGCAATCACCTTCTAGAGTACTCCGATAGAAACCTGCTCGCATAATTTTATGAGCCAGCATTCTTCCATTCATATGGGGTCCACATTCTCCTCCATGAACTTCTTCCATGATGGCTTGCTTTTCGCTATCATTTACGCGAGTTGTAGAGTACCATCAAACCCTTTGTGATATAATGTGCCTTTTAGTATGAGAAAATGAGCGGCTAGCCTTGTGATAGCTATGCGGTCCTTCTTGCCACTTCCCTCTCGGATATTGCATAGTTTCCAGAAAATTCTTGATATCCTTATACCAGACATCATCATCATCTTGTTGAGCCAGCGTGGAGACAATTTGTGCTACCGTCACTATAGGCCTCTTCCTTTCTTCAATTAAAACTGACTGGATTTTTGTACCATTTTCCCATGTTAAATTAACAACGAGATTGGCTAAAGCATCAGTGAAACTATTTTGTTTCCTAGGAAGATGTTTGAAGCTGATATCATCAAAATAAGGGATCAATTCTTGAAGGTACTCTGTGTAGAGCTGAAGTCTCTCATCTCTAACTCTCCAAAATCCTATTGTTTGAGGTATGATGAGATTAGAATCTCTATATACAGTGAGATGTCTTGCCCCTGCTACCAAAGCGGTTTTTACCCCATATATACAGGCTTCATACTCAGCTGTGTTATTTGTTGTTGGGAAATCCAGCTTAACGGAAAATGGAATATGGACTCCATCAGGATCTACTAACAAAACCCCTGCTCCATTACCTCTCCTATTAGAAGCTCCATCAAAATACATGCACCATTGTGGATTGTCAATGAATAATAAGTACTCATCAGGGAATGCATCATCATATTTATCTCCTGACACTAGTCCTTCTGCTAAGGCTTCAGATATGGCTCTTCCTTTAACAAACTTCTGGCTGACACATTGAATATCAAACTCAGAAAGCATAGCATGCCATCTTGCTAATCTTTCACTAAGAATGGGTTTTTCGAACAGATACTTGATGGGATCCATTCTCGAGATCAGGTAAGTGGTATGAGCTTGAAGGTGATGCCTCAACTTCTTCGTGGCATAGACTAAAGAGATACATGCTTTTTTCAGTGGGGTATATCTTGTCTCATACTCCAAGAATTTCTTGCTGAGATAGTATATGGCAACTTCCTTCTTTGTTCCCTCTTGATATTGGGCTAAGAGAGCTCCCATAGCCATTTCAGTGATAGTGAGGTACAAAATCAGGGGTTCTCCTGCTCTAGGTGGCATTAGAATAGGTGGATTTCAAAGGTACTCTTTCATGAAATTGAAAGCTTCCTGACATTCCTCATTCCACTCATGGGATACCCCTTTTCTGAGCAGCTTAAATATAGGTTCACATCTCATAGTGAGTTGTGAGATGAACCTGCTAATATATTGAATTCTGCCGAGAAATCCACTTTTTTTTCCGTCTTTAGAGGAGGTAACTCTTGAATGGATTTTACCTTTTCCGAGTCCACTTTAATGCCGTCTTGACTGATAATGAATCCCAATAATTTCCACCGAAGTGACACCAAACACGAGACTTCGAGGGTTTAGTCTTAGATTGTATTTCCTGATTTTTTCAAAAGAAGGACCTTAGTGCAGGGAGATGCCCCTCACGATCTTCACCCTTCACGATCATTTCATCTACATAAACCTCCACAATGTCGTGGATGAGGTCATGAAGGATAGTGGTTGCAGCCCTTTGATATGTGGCTCCGACATTCTTGAAACCAAAAGGCATAACTCGGTAACAGAAAGTGCCCCACGGAGTGATGAAATACGTTTTTGTCATGTTGTCTTGGGCCATGAGTATTTGATTATACCCTGAAAATCCATCCATGAAGGAAAATATTGCATGACCGGCTGTGCTATCCACGAGGACATCGATATGGGGTAGACTAAAGCAATCTTTTGGTGATGCAGCATTCAAATCACAAAAATCAATGCACACCCGAACTCTTCCATCCTTTTTAGGTACAACCACTATATTGGCGAGCCAACTCGAATGTTTTACAGCTTGGATGAATTAAGCATCAAGCTGATTCTGGATTTCTTCTTTCACTTTCAGACTAACCTCTAGTTTCATTCGGCGAAGCTTTTGCTGCTTAGGCTTGCTTTCAGGATGTAACAGAATGTGATGTTCCGCAATTTCTCTATTAACGCCAGGCATATCAGCATAAGACCATGCAAACACATCTACATACTCTTTTAATAATACAATAAACACAAACTGTTCAGTTGGGGAAAGAGATGAACCTATTTTGACTTCTTTTACAGCATTTTCTGTACCAATATTAATTACAATGGACTCTTCCATGGGTTTCATATATGTTTCAGTTGCGTCAAGTGATTCATCATTATTAAATTCACTGTCAGAAATAACATCTTGCATGCAAATGTACTTAGATAAAGGTTCACATTCAATTTAATTCCTCAGGGTCAGAGTCTTCTGACTGGGTATGCAATGTAGATTGGCTGGAAGATGAGCTATCAGTACGATACCCATCTGAAAGGGATGAAAAAGTAGTTTCATGAGATGGTTGTGGAGGATGATTTCCTAAAAACATTTTAAATTCTATAGGCCCGTCTTTTGCCTGACACTCAATACTCCACTTATGGTCAATGCTTCCGCCAGAAGGTATCATCAAAGACACTGGGTCCAAATCCCCTTCCTTAGAGAACTCAAAAGTGAAAAGTTTCTTAAGGACTCCATGTTCCAGATTATCCACCCAGTCGTTTTCCTTTTTCATTCTTTGTTTTTGGAAAACCAACTTTTGATTGAGTCCAAATTCCTAGCTTCATTGAAGAATATCTCCAATCCCGGTAAAATCTTTTGTTCTTTCCTACTAAGCCAAGGTTCTGGAAACTCATAATATGGCTCAGTATCTCCTTGCAGGATGAACTGACCATTGAGGGTAAAACAAGGTTCTTTGATGTTGTAAGAAGTGTTGCTTGGATCATATCCTAATCCATGTCGATTTTGCTTGTCTACTATGGGGATTGGTTGCTTTATCCCTCTACCATCATGCCCTAATCCGATTCCTTGAGTATAACCCATCTTCATCATGATTTGAAGTCCTTTGGACAGAGGTTGCATGTAAACCCTACAGGCTCTTTGACCGCATTTGTGGATATGGCTGAGGCGTTTGTTTTCTGATGGTAATTGGTCATTCTTAGAGAAGGGATAAATTTCTTCTTTTTGGACCTAAAGGTAGAGAAAAAGAATTAAAATAAAAGAGAAGAAAGCTACGTATTGCAGAATGCATCACTAGATAAGGAAAATTTTCTAAATCATTTCTCGCTACCCCACCGGCAGCAACACCTACAGCGATTTTCATTTATCGATTAGTATTAAATATAAACGTAAAATGGCAGTATATTGAAAAAAAATTGTTATATAAGGTAGTTTTTTGAAAAAAAAAATTAAAAGGTAGTTTTTTGAAAAAAATTGGTTATAAAAGGTAGTTTTTTGAAAAAATTTGGTTATAAAAGGTAATTTTTTGAAATTTTTCCTAACCTAATTTCTACATCTGAGCGGGAAATCATAACTGTTGTAGCCTGAAATCTACGGTTCCTCTGATGACACTTGGGCTCAGCTGAGCCGTACACATGTCCTCTGATAAATGGAAGAAAAAAGATCTACCCTTTGGGCTAGGCTCAGATTGTTTAAAAGGCTGCTTTTCTAGCCCAAAAGGAAGTCAGAGGCCAGCCCTGTGAGGTGGCTGCATGAGAGTGGTTGGTAAACTCTCCCAAATCATGGCCTGCCACGTGTCATGATCTGATTCTTCAGCCAATCAGAAGCCACTATTCTTGGTCAGATTTTAAGGTTAGCTGTCATCTTGCTATCACTATAAATACCCCTGAAATCAGGAGAAAGATCATTCAATGCAAACAGTGCAAAGTTACTCTGTAAAACTACTCTATCACTTTCTCTCTCTAGAATTACTTTTCTCTTACAAACACCTGATATCTGACTTAAGCTTTGGAGGGGGAACCACCACCCAAACCTCCAGGGTGGGTCCCTTTTTGCAGGTTCGGGAACGAAGCTCAGGCTTGGACTTGGTTGATTCAGACATTGTTGCACAAGTCTCCAAAGAAGAACCTCTAAGGGATACTAGTTTACTTGCTCGACAAGAAAGCACCATCTACAGCTTACTTGTTGGACAAGGGACAAAACATTTGGCGCCGTCTCGTGGGGAGACGCAACGATGACCGATTGTCAATCGTCCAACCTTGCCGGAACCGAAGTCTTCGGGTTAATGTCGAAGACACAAGAGAACACGAGAGACCGCCTCGGGAAGGGATAGACCCCAGTCCATCGTCCAAGTTCTTGGGACCAAGCCAAGCAACTTCGTCATTCAAGAGAATCTTGAACGTCCCAGTGACTACCGCCCATCTAGAGAATGCCTTGAATGATTTCCGGTAAAGATGGCTGCGATCGTCCAGAACGGATCAAGAGCAATATGTTGTTTTTCCGGCTTAACCCTAAGCCAGCTGCTAACAATCCACCTCCCCCTAGGGGACGTTCCCAAGAAGATCGTCCAGACCCTAGTCGACCTGCTCGTCAGGAACCCTCTAGGAGAGCGGCAAGAGGAAAGCAGCCAGAGGATAATGATTAGCGAAGAAAGATGGACTGGAACCTGGTGGTAAGGACCCAGGACCATGTTCGTCCAAGCGGGCACCGAATGGAAACAGATGCCGAGAATATCTAGAAGCAAAGAGAGCCGCAGCAATACAACGATCGGCGACGAGGTTCTACATCAAACCCGAGAGACCCTCCTTTGAGGTTGTCGTCCGTAGGGGAGGGACGAAGTTTAAGTCACTCTCTTGTTCATCCACGACAGGGAGAAGACAGGTGGCTCAGCCCATGGTCTATAGGCGTCCATTGCTCGCAAACACGTCGTCTGATCCGGTGTTAAAGGAATATCGTAAGGAGTACATACCCATTGAGGGACAGATGGGAGCCCTCCAGACTAACTGGCCCACTCCATTCTCGGCCAGGTTAATGGAGGCGCCCCCCTTCCCAAAGGTTAAACTCCCTACTATAGAACCTTTTGATGGAACAACAGATCCCGATGATCACTTATCTGCTTACAAACATCGGATGTACGTCCAAGGAGTAGATGATGCTACTGGTGTAAGAACTTCCCAAAGAACTCGAAGGGAGTAGCTCGGAAGTGGTTTAACAATCTTCCACCCAATTCGCTCAATAATTTCACGGAACTCGGTTTCTTATTCACTAGTCACTTTGTTGCCAACAAGCAAGAACAAAAAACAAGCATGCACCTAGGCAAGGTCGTCCGTGGGACCTAAGGAGGCTCTTAGAAGTTTCGTTAAGAGATTCAACCTAGAAGCCCTTCGAGATCCAAGATCTTAATCTTTGGAGTGGCCTTTGACGCCTTCATTAGGGGTCTAAGGCCGAGGAGCTTTAAGTTTGATCTTGTTAAAAAGAAAATCACCACTCTTGCCGAAGCCTTAAGGGAAGGCGAAGCGTTTATTCACGCTACCGAAGTGTGTCTTGAGGCAAAGCATCCCGAGTCTAAGAAGCCCGAAGAGGTTGCTCGGCCAAAAGAAGAGCAACCCCAAGAAGGCCGAGACTTGGGCTATAACCTCCACCATCACTTCGTCCGGAAGGAGCAAGAGAAAAGAGGCCGAGCCATCCTCATGCAATCCTATTGAATTTAACAAGGACCAATACTCCATTCTCATGGAGATTAAGGATCAATATGAGTTGAAGGCCCCAATGAGATGAAAACCCCTTATAGAAATAGGGATAAGAGCAAGTATTGCCACTTCCACAAGGATTGCGGTCACGAAACTAATGAATGTAAGCACCTCAAGAAGGCTTTGGAGGAGCTAGCTCGAAAGGGAAAGATGAACTCCTATATGCCTCAAGGGGGAAGGAAGTTTCAAAGGAAAGACAATTGGCAGACCAAGAAGAAGGAAAGTGAGAGCACAGAGACGAGGATGTTGTTCTCGTAATTTCGGGAGGGTTTCTTTGTTGGAGGACCAACCAATAGAGGACACAAAAACTACCTTAGGGAGCTTGGCCAAGTTTTGTTAGGCGATCGACAAAGGCCGGGCCCTTCCCAAGGGTGGTAGTTAGTGAGCAAGATCGGGCGCGGTTGAGGACTCCCCATGATGATCCTTTGGTTGTAGAAATGAAAATAGCAAACTTGAGAGTAAGAAGAATTCGATCGACACCGGAACTCAACGGATATCATCGGTCTTGATCGCTTGTCCGCATTAAAATTTGATGAGAAGAACTTGGTTCCCGTTCACCATCCCATCATAGGGTTTGGGGGAGGAGTCATCCACCCAATGGGAACTGTTACTTTACCCGTTCGAGTGGGAGAAAAGGATGCCGCTAGAACTCTGTTTATCAAGTTCTTGGTAGTCCGAGATTTGACAGCCTACAATGTCATTCTTGGGCGACCAACTCTGAATCACGTCAAAGCCGTAATAGTTACTCACCTGAAGTATGAGTGTGATGATGGCAAGATTGGCTCATTATATGGGGACCAGCAGGTGGCTAGGGAGTGTTATCTGACTACCCTCAAACCGTCATCATGGAAGATATGCAATGAAGATCGACGCGGAGTTCTGGTGAAAGGAAAACGTCTGAAATAGAGAAAGATAAGACGAAGGTGGTTAGCGAGAGGAAAACGTCCGGGATAGTCAAGGACCACTTGGCCTCATTGAAGATGGCCATTGAGAGCCCTCAGACGCCTCTCGCTTCCTCAAGGAAGGCGTCTGAGCATCTTCCCAGCAAGAAGAGAAAATATGAAATCATCAAGGAAGAGCCTCCCTTACCTGAAGAAGTGATGGCCATCATGGGACTAGCAATAGAGCGTCGGGAACCGGTCGAGGCCCCGTAAGACGTGCCTGCCGGATGAGGCTCGTCCAGAACGAACCTTGAAAATTGGTTCTTCACTCTCTTTGGGCTTGAGAAACCTCTTAATCAGCTTGCTGAAAGAATTTCAAGACGTGTTTGCCTATTGTGTTGAAGAAATGCCTGGAATTGATCCAGAAGTAGCCGTCCATCGGCTAAATGTTGATCCAAAATTAAAGCCAGTTCGTCAGAAGAAAAGGCATTTGGGGCCGGCTAGGAATCAAGCGGTCGACCAGGAAGTTCAGAAGTTGTTGGAGTCAAAATTCATCAAAGCGACTTATTATCCAGAATGGATAGCAAATGTGGTCATGGTGCCCAAGCCCAATGGCACCTGGAGGATGTGTGTAGACTATACCGATCTCAACAAGGCTTGTCCCAAGGACAGTTTCCCGCTGCCGAAGTTGGATCGTCTAGTGGACTCCACAGCCGGCCACGCTTTACTAAGCTTCATGGACGCCTATTCAGGTTTCCATCAAATTCCCATGTGGTCAGAGGACCAGGACAAAACGTCCTTCATTACTGAAAAAGGACTATATGGCTGGTTGAGAATGTCATTTGGTCTGCGCAATGCTCCGGCCACATTCCAAAGATTGATCAATGCTGTTTTTCAGTCACAGTTGGGAAGGAACATGGAAGCATATATTGATGATATGATAGTCAAGAGCCGTCAAGAAGAAAGTCATGTGGGTGATTTGAGAGAAACCTTTGAAACTCTCAGGAAATACAAGTTAAAGCTGAATCCCAGCAAATGTGTTTTTGGGGTTTTGTCAGGGAAGTTCCTAGGCTTCTTGGTAGACCAGAGGGGAATTGAAGCAAATCCCGAGAAGATACAAGCTATTTTAGACATGAAGTTTCCGTCAAAGGTAAAGGAAGTTCAGAGACTGACGGGTTGCTTGGCTGCCCTTGGACGTTTCTTGTCTAAGTCAGGCGACAAGTGCCATCACTTCTTCGCCACTATTAAGAAAAAAGCTAAGTTTGAGTGGACAAATGAGGCGGAGCAAGCACTACAAGAGTCAAGGACCACCTTCGGCGGCGCCTAGGTTGGTCGGCCAAGCCGAGGGGGAGAAGCTGTTTGTATATTTGGCCGTGTCCACTCAAGCTGTGAGTGCTGTTCTGCTGGCTGAAAGAGAATCCGTCCAAGTCCCAATATACTTCGTGAGTCAAGTACTCAAAGACGCGGAAAATAGGTACACTCCCGTTGAGAAGTTAGGATTGGCCCTCGTCATGGCCAGCAGAAAGTTAAGGCCCTATTTCTTGGCGCACAGTATACTCGTCTATACTGATCAACCTTTGAAGCAAAATCTGCAGAAGATGGAAGCCGCCGGGCGAATGCTAAAATGGGCAGTTGAGCTCAACATGTTTGATATATCATTTGAACCAAGGAAAGCCATTAAGGGGCAAGCCTTGGCGATTTTTATAGTTGAGCTTACTCGGCCCAATATAGAGCCAATATCAGATCCAGCTAAAGGAAGGAAGCATTGGACGCTCATGGTCGATGGGTCGTCCACAGTCAATGGATGTGGGGCAGGAATCATTTGTCAGTCTCCCGAAGGGGACAAGTTTGAATATGCATTAAGATTCCAATTCAAAGCGTCCAATAACGAAGCTGAATATGAAGCACTCTTAGCTGGAATCAAAATGTGTAAGGCGGCTGGAGCTGTAGAGATTGAGGCCAAATCGGACTCTCTCTTAGTCGTCAGTCAGGTCAATGGAGATTTTGAATGCAAAGAAGCATCAATGAGCAAATACATGCGACTGATCAAGGATGAGATTGAGCCATTAAAACGATTTGTTCTCGACCAAGTGCCAAGGTCGGAAAATCATCAAGCAGATGCTCTCTCTAAATTGGCCAGCTCGGCTGAAGGAGATGTGCCAAGAACGGTTTTTTGGGAAGTCAAACCCAAAAAGAGCATTGACCAAGAGCAGATTATGTTTCTTAGCCGGGAGCGATGCGGATGGAGCCGATCATAGAATACAAGAAGACGGGGCGATTACCTTCTGACCCTGTAGAGGCCAAGTATGTGAAGGCTAGAGACAAGTGGTTTGAACTATGGGATGAGACCCTTTACAAGAAATCATTCAACCGTCCTCTCCTCAAGTGCATCACCAGAGAAGATGGCCTAGAGGTTTTGAAAGAACTCCATGAGGGAGCTTGTGCATCGCACATTGGGGGAAGAGCTTTAGGAGAAAAGGCTTTAAGGACGGGGTACTACTGGCCGACCTTAAAGGAGGATGCCCTCGTCTATGCAAAGAAGTGTGATAGTTGTCAGAAGCATGGGAACCTGCATCAGAAGCCGTCCAACTATCTAACTCCTATTTTGTTCCCCCTGCCTTATGCCAAATGGGGCATGGACATATTAGGACCTTTTCCGGTGGCAGCTGGGCAAAAGAAGTTTGTGATAGTAGCAGTGGACTATTTCACTAAATGGATAGAAGTTGAAGCCATGCGAGGAATAACCACCAACGACGTCAAGGGCTTCATCTGGAAAAACATTATAACTCGTTTTGGCATGCCTCAGTCCATCGTCTTCGATAATGGTCCACAGTTCGAAACGCCTAAGCTGAAAGATTGGTTGTCAGAAAGAGAAATCAAAGCTCACTTTGCGGCAGTCGCCCACCCACAAGCCAATGGGCAAGTCGAGTCCTTCAACAAGATTCTATCAAATGGAATCAAGAGGAAGCTGGAAAACGCCAAGGGACAATGGGTTGAAGAGCTGCAATTAGTGTTATGGTCCATTAGAACAACCGCTAAGAATTCAACAGGCGAGACGCCTTTCATGTTAGTCTATGGCACTGAAGCCGTCTTGCCCATTGAGATTGATGAACCCACCCTGCAAGTCATTTTGTACACTGAAGACGCCAACTGGGCTGCATTACGCACGGCTTTGGACCAAGTGCCAGAGGTCAGGGGCAATGCCTTGCTAAGAATGCAATTGTACAAACTGCGAATGGCTCGGGAGTTTAACAAAAGAGTTGTTAGACGACCGCTCAAGGTGGGGGATCTTGTTCTAAGAAAGATGGAAGCGGTTGGACGAGCTAAAGAGTTAGGGAAGCTAACACCAAATTGGGAAGGACCTTATCTGATTATCCAGGAGTTACGCAGTGGGACGATTCGTCTACAAAATCTAGATGGACGACCTATACAGCGTACTTGGAATTCAGATAACTTGAAGATGTACCACGTCTAACTCAAATCTTCGTCAGATACCTGTAGGGTAATTTGTAGTTACTCCAAAGTGCCACGGCACATGTTAGTAAGAAAAGAATTGTATACATGCATTTTGGCATTCAGCCAAGCAAAATCCATATAATACAATTCCTACTTTCTTATCTCTTTGTTTATTTTCACCAAGTTAATTCACTTTGGGGCATTAAATCAGTTACTCCTCTAAAAGTGATAATAACTTGGACAAAAATACAAACAATAATAGAATGTCATGATTACTCTTTTCTATGCCGAATCCCACTCCTTCGAAGAGACCGGCCAAAGTATAACACATACAAGGCCGTCAAACTGGCAAAACCTCTAGTAAGAGTAATGTCAAAGTCTCAGAGAAAAAGCTGGCCTGAAATAAGACCTTAGTAAAGGATACTTATCTTCAAAAGCACGGACAGCTAAGTAGTCCAGACCCTAGTAAGGGATCACTACTTAATGACGAGTGTTGCTCCCTCAAGGAAGCCGGCTAAAACATGCTTGGAACACGTATCTCAAGCTCGTCCATAAATTTCAACAGGCTTGGCCAAGGATAGCCGCTCTCCTTCTTGGACTTGGGCTCGCCCGTCATGAGCGGGTGAGCTATGCCCAAGAAGGGGGGGATGATGGAGGCCTATAGGACGAGCTAAAGAGAAAAGGACGTCCAAAAACCAGGACGACCTAGACAATAGATGCCCTTTGACGGTTTGATAAGTGCGGAACAAGTGTCAGTAGCTCGAGTAAAACGGCTAGAACGTTGTTCTTCCAAAATTATATAGATTGTCAAAAGGCAGGACGAATTACAATAAATGGATAGTTTATGGGATGATTGGCAATCGTCCAAGGGGTAAAATTAGGTCTGCTAAACCTGTATTACCCGGATAGGGTAGACCGTCCAAAAAGTTCAGGACGAGCATCTTCCGGTACTTGGCAGCATTTTGCACAGATTTTCGATTGTCCAAAGGCAAGCAAGCTGCACTTTCTTAAAACATCGGCAATGATGTTCAACGATCAGGACGAAGTTAACGTTATACTTGGTTAAATTGCAAATTGTTGAAAATGAGAGACCGGCAATTGGCAAAAAGTTCTTCATATATATATCAATAAGCAAGGATTTACAATTTAAGACTACTGAAGGGCTAAGACTATAATGGCAGACAAGCCAAGAAATTTGGAAAAATAAACCTAGAACTAGGCCTCATCTTCAGTGCGAGTTTCTTGGTCGTCCTCAGGCTTTCCATCCTCGGCTTCGTCTTCAGGGTTCCCATTCGCAGCTGCAGCCTCGTCGTCGGAATCAAAAAATTCCGGAGGTTCCTCGGCGCACACCATAGCCCGATGGACACTCTGCTGATATTCCAGACGACGTCCAAAACTTAGGACCTCATCAGCTTCGGCCAACATCTCGAAGGCCTTGACGGCCCAATCCTTAGAGGTTTCGACGACGTGAGCCAACCCTTCCTTGGCATCGTCGAAGGCCTTAGCCACCGACCTTTCTAGACGGGCATTCTTCGCCCTTAGGAGAATGTTCTCCCTTCTCAGTTCAGCGGCAGCAATGAGAGCCACATCCCTCTCACCTTTCAGATCAGCAGAGACAGCATTAATAATCATCTTCAGACGGTCTAGCTCTTTGTACAGATCATTAATGGTAACAAGATAATTCTTGTTTTCTGACTCCAGAAGAGCTGAACTTTTCTCCAAAGCCTCCAGAGATTGACGATGGAGTGTATTAGCCATCTCAATGTCATGGATGGCCTTGTCGCCTGCCGTAGTAGCCATATGGACGAGCTGCTTATTCTCTTTCCTTAGCTCCCTCGCCCATTCTTCAGTCAGCATGCTGCGAGCAAAAAGCTGGGGCAATGAAAGCAAAATCTAAATCAAATAAGGCTTCAGACGAAAATCACCCAAAGAAGGAGGGCGCCTTAAAATGAACACATCCTCTTGATACGCTCAAGTTACACGTAGTATTTACGTAACTTTGGGTGCACTTTGCTAAGGGTTTGATTGTAATTGTTAACATTCGTGTTTTATTTAACTCTTAGCGGAAGTTCGGAGTTTTTCGAGATAATTTGTGTTAACGTCATGTATTCCGAGCTTCCAAGGTGAAGTGCATTTGAGCCGAGCAAAGCCCAAGCATCACCGCAAGCTAAGCATCACCACAAGCATTACCGCAAGCCAAGTCGCCCAGCGCTCCATCATCGTAAGCCAGCCGCATCGCATGCTCGAAGCAAGCTGCCCAGCACCGCACGCCCAGCGCCCAGCAGCATGCTCGCCCAGTGCTCCGCATCGCCAGCCCAGCGCGCGAAGCATCGCCAGCCCAGTGCAAGAGCTCGCACCTCGCGAGCATGGTCGCACCTCGCGACCTGCTTGCTCGCACCTCGCGAGATTCCTCGCACGGTGCAACCTGCTTGGTTTGGCCCAGTTCTTCAGCTCGTGTTGGAGGCAGAGATCACTCGCACGGTGCGACCAGACTCGCACCTCGCGACCCCTAGGTCGGTCTAAATGTCGGCTGATTTTTGAGCTTTAGTATAAATACTAAAGCTTGTTTTTGGACCTAGGGGGGCAGCAGCCACAAGGAGAGGGAGTCTCCAAAACTCCATTCCTCTCTTGTTGTCTTCTCTTTTAGTTTTTATTTTCTAGTTTAGTTTTTGTTGATTTCAATTATGGGATTGGCTTATGCTATGCCAATTGTAGCTTGAACCGTTCTTGAAGGAGATTAATATGGAGCTTCAAGCATTATTGTGAGATCTTTCCTCTCTTTCTATTTCCTTTGATTATGGTTTAATTTCTATGCTTGCTTTCTATGATTTTTGCATGATTATGCTAGGAATGTTACTAGTTTGATTGTGTAATTAATCTAATGCTAGATTTAAGAATAGAATCGGATTGTTTTATTCTTTTATCGATTTGTAGCAAACTAGGGAGTAACTCAGATGCTGATCATCTTGGTTATTTCTTAGGGAAATTGAATCAACTGTTGAATGTTTATCGCTTGTATGCCGTTAGCAGGTCTGTTGGTTCTCTGTGTTTATTGCTGCTATTGGATTGAACTTAGACGCGTTCGGACTAGGTTATCCTTTAGTTAGGGTTTTATAGTCACGCTGATCGTGCTATTCAACTAAGAATAAGGAGAACACGAGATTAATTCTCGACAATAGATAATTATGGAAATAATTAGAGTCGAGGTTCAAGGATCGATAATGAATTGAAGTGTATGTTAATCGGATTCAAGATCTTTCCATATTGATTTCTCATTTTGTTTATATGCTAGTTAGTTTTAGTTTATTCGTAAATCTACTTGAAACCCCCCTTTGTAATTATTATTAGGTTTCTCGGCCCTTAGCTTAATCTAGGTTTCGAATCACGCTAAGTACTAAACTCGTCCCTATTTCCCTGTGGATACGACCCCTACTTCCATTATACTACCTTAGTGTAACCAAGAGTAGGAGAAATTTTATCTTTGACCGGGTGCGGTGCACAACGACACATCCGCGCCCGCCCAAATTTTGGCGCCGTTGCCGGGGAAACGGTGTTACTTGTTTGTATTTAGCGTGATTTTTGGATGGTATTGTTTGTGCTCTTTGTTTTTTGTTGACACTCATAGCGCTAACAATGCATTGCAAGGGTTCTTCTCAATCAATTTTGCAGGTACTTGAAGTGGAGATTGACATGGAACCACTACTGTCACACATGGAGCACAACCCAATGATTAAGCTTAAGGTATTAAGTCGAGCTCACGACTTTAAACAACAGCGCTTCTCGGGAGGCAACCCGAGATCCCTTTTATTTTCTTTCTTTTCCTTTATTTTCTTATCAAATTTCCACCACCACAAAAAATTTTCTTCCACCCACTCACCACCCACTCAAAAGAACCACAACAAATCTTAATCCACTTTGAGCCCATGTCCACAAAAGAAAACCCGTTGGGAGGAGTTCAATAGCTAGGAGTTGGTAACGCTAGAGGGTTGAGATTGTTAATGAATCTTTTCGATCTCTTGAGCTAGGTGAAAATCTCACAAATTCAAAACTTTTGAACTTGTCATTTGTTTGAGTGATTCGAGGGAGAGGGTTGTGAGTTGAGTTATGAGATTTGAGATTTGAGTTGGTGTTGTTAAGAAGTTTGAGTTTGACGGATTGTTTGCCATGAGTTTTGAGCATTCGATCTTCAATTTACCCGATTTTCAAATTTCCCCCCTTTTTCAGTTTACTTTTTCTTTTTAATTGTCGACACATTGAGGACAATGTGTAGTTTAAGTAGGGGGGAGGGTATTCTCATTCTCATGTATCTATGTTGTATATATTACTTTCAATTTGAAAAAAAAATGAAAATGAAAAAAAAAATGAAAAATAAAAAAATATAAAAAAAAGTGATGAAATGAAACCCGCCGAGTTGAAAACCCACAAGGGTGGGCGACTCGGGCAAAAATGGGGGCTCGGATAGGTCGAAAACCCGAAAGGGCGACCTATGCAAAAAAGAGCTAGTTGAGCGGGTAAGATGCTGAGATAAAAAAAAATGTGAGAAGCTAGGATGAAAACCCGAAAGGGCTCCGAGGCAAAATGAGAGATTAAGAGAGAAATTTGTACTTTGAAAACTCATTTGCCGGAGATGGTGTCATAAGGTGGAAAGCGTTTTCGGGTTGGGTTGGTTATTTCATCCTTGATTTTTTGAAGATTTGTTTTGGCTTTCACATTCTTTTGGTCAATTGTTTGTTTTTGGGAGTAAGCATGGAATTTATCCCTTTTTGTCTTTGTTCCATGGCTTGCTATTCTAATTTAGTTGTAGTAGTAGTAGTTTTAGGTCATCTTTTGAGGTTTGGGAGAGCTGGCATTTTGATTCTTGTTGGTGTTGTTGGTTAAACTTGTTGGCGTTGCTGGTTATTATTGTTGTCGCTTCTTTGTATATTTCAGGTGAGCTTGAATCTAAGTGTGGGGGAATCATCATCCCTTACGTTTAGGTTTTGAGCGGATGTTGTTAAGATGTGATGATGATGATGTAGTTGATGGGGAGTGTAGGTTGTTGTCGTTAGCTTGGGTGATGATTTATTTGGAGATCCTCATTTTGAGTTTACTCGAGGTCGAGTAAAGTTCAAGTGTGGGGGTATTTGATACGCTCAAGTTACACGTAGTATTTACGTAACTTTGGGTGCACTTTGCTAAGGGTTTGATTGTAATTGTTAACATTCGTATTTTATTTAACTCTTAGCGGAAGTTCGGAGTTTTTCGAGATAATTTGTGTTAACGTCATGTATTCCGAGCTTCCAAGGTGAAGTGCATTTGAGCCGAGCAAAGCCCAAGCATCACCGCAAGCTAAGCATCACCACAAGCATTACCGCAAGCCAAGTCGCCCAGCGCTCCATCATCGTAAGCCAGCCGCATCGCATGCTCGAAGCAAGCTGCCCAGCACCGCACGCCCGGCGCGCCCGGCGAAGATGCTCGCCCGGTGCTCCGCATCGCCCGGCCCGGCCGCGAAGCATCGCCGCCCAGCCAAGAAGAGCTCGCACCTCGCGAGCATGGTCGCACCTCGCGACCTGCTTGCTCGCACCTCGCGAGATTCCTCGCACGGTGCGACCTGCTTGGTTTGGCCCAGTTCTTCAGCTCGTGTTGGAGGCAGAGATCACTCGCACGGTGCGACCAGACTCGCACCTCGCGACCCCTAGGTCGGTCTAAATGTCGGCTGATTTTTGAGCTTTAGTATAAATACTAAAGCTTGTTTTTGGACCTAGGGGGGCAGCAGCCACAAGGAGAGGGAGTCTCCAAAACTCCACTCCTCTCTTGTTGTCTTCTCTTTTAGTTTTTATTTTCTAGTTTAGTTTTTGTAGATTTCAATTATGGGATTGGCTTATGCTATGCCAATTGTAGCTTGAACCGTTCTTGAACGAGATTAATATGGAGCTTCAAGCATTATTGTGAGATCTTTCCTCTCTTTCTATTTCCTTTGATTATGGTTTAATTTCTATGCTTGCTTTCTATGATTTTTGCATGATTATGCTAGGAATGTTACTAGTTTGATTGTGTAATTAATCTAATGCTAGATTTAAGAATAGAATCGGATTGTTTTATTCTTTTATCGATTTGTAGCAAACTAGGGAGTAACTCAGATGCTGATCATCTTGGTTATTTCTTAGGGAAATTGAATCAACTGTTGAATGTTTATCGCTTGTATGACGTTAGCAGGTCTGTTGGTTCTTTGTGTTTATTGCTGCTATTGGATTGAACTTAGACGCGTTCGGACTAGGTTATCCTTTAGTTAGGGTTTTATAGTCACGCTGATCGTGCTATTCAACTAAGAATAAGGAGAACACGAGATTAATTCTCGACAATAGATAATTATGGAAATAATTAGAGTCGAGGTTCAAGGATCGATAATGAATTGAAGTGTATGTTAATCGGATTCAAGATCTTTCCATATTGATTTCTCATTTTGTTTATATGCTAGTTAGTTTTAGTTTATTCGTAAATCTACTTGAAACCCCCCTTTGTAATTATTATTAGGTTTCTCGGCCCTTAGCTTAATCTAGGTTTCGAATCACGCTAAGTACTAAACTCGTCCCTGTTTCCCTGTGGATACGACCCCTACTTCCATTATACTACCTTAGTGTAACCAAGAGTAGGAGAAATTTTATCTTTGGCCGGGTGCGGTGCACAACGACACATCCGCGCCCGCCCACCTCTCCTAAGGGAATCTCGTCCGAGCAAAATTCTGAATACAGACGAAAGTGAGGAAAAGAAGGAAGCCGTCCCAAAATTGGACAGGCTAACATGTCCCCATCCAAGGATAGGAAATCAACTTTTCATCCAGCGTCAGAACTCAAAACCTCCCAGACGAGTATGGTCCCAAAAGTGAAGCCGTCCTAGCATGGACGCTCTCCTTTCTCGGGCTATCCTCGTCCAGGGATAGGTGCTATTACCGGGACGAGTCCAAATGGTACTCGTCCAAAGACTACAAAATCTCCCCGACGAGTATGGTCCCAAGAGTGAAGCCGTCCTAGCATGGACGCTCTCCTTTCTCGGACTATCCTCGTCCAGGGATAGATACTATTACCTGGACGAGTCCAAATGGTACTCGTCAGGAGACGGCAAAACCCCTCAGACGAGAATGGTCCCAAGAGGGTGACCGTCCTAGTATGGACGCTCTCCTTCTTCGGGCTATCTTCGTCCAGAGAAAGTTACGATTTTTTGGACGAGTCCGAAGGATACTCGTCCAACGACTATAAAAATTTCAGACGAGAATTTCCCAAAGGTGAACGTCCATGCTTGGACGTTTTCCTTCTTGGAGTAATTCTCGTCCAAAGTTTGGATGCCAATTCCGGACGAGACACAATGATCCTCGTAAAAAAAAAAAAAAAAATTTGTATGATTTACCAGTGTCTCAGCCCTCTTCTCGGCACTACTTTTGGCATATTCCTTCCAAAGATTGTCTGTGAATTTAGACATGCTTATGTCTCCCGTCCAAGAAGCCTTGAGACGCGTTCTGGCTAAGTCTGCAGCAAAGACGGAAAATTGGTTAGTCTAATGAGCTATGGACGAAGAGTTTTACTTGGGATTTGAATGGATACCTTTATCATCGGCTAACCGCAAGCCTGCGGCAACCAAGAAGTCGTCATTATAAAACATTTCCTTAAAGGGTATCCAGTTAGCTGGCCCTTTAAAGGATTTCGGCCGGGCCCGGAGTACTTCTTTATTTTAAAGTACTCCACTACCTCCTCGTCATACTTATCCTCCAGCTCCAGCCAAGACTGCTTTCGTCCAGTATTTGTGACGGCTCGGTTATGGAAACGATAACTCTCCGTGGCCGAGTCATTGGCTGCCCTTAGATATATAAAATCGGCCTTCCATTCATGCATCTTTGACGGTTTGTACCAGGCTGTTAGAAAGCCAGGACGGTTGCAGATGCTGAGCCATGTTCCATCCACGGCACCAGGAATTTTGGCCGCGTAATGAATGCGGGTAAAGGCTTGAAGAGAGAGAGCCAGGCCGCGCAACTCGCAGACGGCTATGAACGTCAAGACGTTATGCCAGGCATTGGGAGCCAGTTGGTTGTGGCCGATGTTGTAATAACGAAGCACTTGCTCTATAAATTCATGAAGGGGGAATCTCAACCCCGCGTCCAGAGCCAGCTTGTAGACCGTAAAATGATTTTTGGGAGTGCTCAAAATAGTGGCCTCCTTATTAGGGATGACGAAGGAAAAGCCCGGCATGGGCATGAAGTTGGATAAATAGCTAGGGTCCGGCCCTATTTTCTCTAGCCATTTGCGATTGACTAAAATAAATGCGGGGTCAGAGAGAGGACCTAATCGTTTTCTAATCTCAGACGAAGTAGTGGAGGCTTCGTCTGACTCATCTAGCGACCCCCGAATCCCTGTTGTTATCGTCTTCGCCAGTTTCCTCCATCTCAGTGTCCCGTCCAGAAGGACTGGCTTCCGGGTTTATTTGGGACTCCTCAAAGCTGCGGCTAGGGGAAAGGGGGCCGCCTAAAGGCCCAACACTTCGGACCTCCCTCGTCTCATCTGGAACTCGTCCAGTAGATTCCTCCATATCTGAACTGTTTGACGGGATTATTACTTTTCGTCTTAGACGGGCCGTTTGCTTGACGCGCGCCAGATTACCCCGCACAGTAAAGACCGGGTCGTCCGACTTTCTCGGCCAAAACTATGAAAAAATATGTACTCGGCCAGAAGAGGTCCAACTCTAGAATGTGCCGAAGAAGAAGTATCGGTTCTAGGGTCAAGACAAGCTCTTGGTCGGCTAAGATTGTTTGACGAAGAAGATTCCATTTTATTGTTTTTCAAAGAAAGAATAAAGAAGAAAGAAGAAAGAAATGAACGATGAAACGATACCTGCTAAGAACGTCTGGACGATTCGGTGAAGAATGCTGAAGCTGGACGATCTCCCTCTCTCTAGAAAATTTGCAGAGCTTCTCTCTCTAGAAAAATTCGTTCAAGGTGTGAAATGATCAAATGTTTTCACACCAAGTTTATTTATAGAGGAGTAAGAAACTCGTGGAGCCTGGTCAAGAATGACCGAAGAAAGGGTCCAACGGTCGGTTATGACCGGTCAAACCCAGAAAAGGCGAGTCCTTTCATTCATTTCAAATAAGGCTACCTTGGGTAAAAGGGCCTTAACTGTCAGATGGGCCTAATGAAGCTACGTTGGGTAAAAGGGCCTTAACCGTCAGACGGGCCAACAGTGAAAACCCTTTTAGGGGCAAATGTTGTAGCCTGAAATCTACGGTTCCTCTGATGACACTTGGGCTCAGCTGAGCCGTACACATGTCCTCTGATAAATGGAAGAAAAAAGATCTACCCTTTGGGCTAGGCTCAGATTGTTTAAAAGGCTGCTTTTCTGGCCCAAAAGGAAGTCAGAGGCCAGCCCTGTGAGGTGGCTGCATGAGAGTGGTTGGTAAACTCTCCCAAATCATGGCCTGCCACGTGTCATGATCTGATTCTTGACCAAATCGAAGCCACTATTCTAGGTCAGATTTTAAGGTTAGCTGTCATCTTGCTATCACTATAAATACCCCTGAAATCAGGAGAAAGATCATTCAATGCAAACAGTGCAAAGTTACTCTGTAAAACTACTCTCTCACTTTCTCTCTCTAGAATTACTTTTCTCTTACAAACACCTGATATCTGACTTAAGCTTCGGAGGGGGAACCACCACCCAAACCTCCAGGGTGGGTCCCTTTTTGCAGGTTCGGGAACGAAGCTCAGGCTTGGACTTGGTTGATTCAGACATTGTTGCACAAGTCTCCAAAGAAGAACCTCTAAGGGACACTAGTTTACTTGCTCGACAAGAAAGCACCATCTACAGCTTACTTGTTGGACAAGGGACAAAACAATAACAAAGGTGACCTAGCTAAGGTTTTACTTGCAAGCAGTCCCGGCAGGCTTCAAACTCTCCAAAGTTTCCTCCTCCCATACGCTTCTCATCTATCATGCTTATATCTTCTCCTCCACTAATGTGCTCCAAACATGCCGATGAAGCTCCCTTCGTCGACCAACTCACAGATTCTCCAATAGAATTCACCTCCGCACACCTCATAGAAGAGGCCAAAGTCTTCTTAGATTCTGAAGGACCTAGGTCTTAGATATAATAATGATCTATGAAAATAGTTCATTTTTTGAGTTTATAATAAAATTTTGGTGGGATTCCTTCCTAAATCTAATAAAGTAATAAGTGAGCCTACTCTGTCAAAACTGCCTACATGCTTGGCAAGGGGTGCAACTTGGATGCCTTCCATCATGCTTGGGTGGATTTATGGAGCTTTGAAGTGAGCCCAAAAGCTCGCCATTTCTTGTGGAGGTTGTGATCTAATGCTCTACCTGTGCGTGCTCTCCTGAAGTTTCGCCACCTCATTGAGGATGACTCTTGCCCTTGGGGCTGTGGGGAGGTGGAAACGAGCAGCCATGCGCTCTTTGACTGCCCCCGTGTCCTTGATTTGTGGAGTGCGTGTGATTGTGAGGCTATGCGGGACTGGGCTGCTTCCCCTACAATGTGTGACCTGATTGTTCACTGGTGAAGTATTGATAAAGAGGTGAGGACGAGAGGCATCTTCCTAGCTTGGTGTATTTGAAGCGAAAGAAATCAGCGTGTTTTCAACAACAAAACCACTCCAAATCCGGTGCTTATGGACCGTGTTCGAAGAATGGTGGAAGAACATGGCAAATATGCGGGGCAAATTTACCCTAAGCCTTACTCGTGCATCATTCCTAGCCCTCGAAGATGGGTAGCACCACCTGCAGATTCGACAAAAATTAACGTGGATGCCTCGCTAGCCACAGTAGGTTGGGTGGAGTTGGGTGTTGTAGCCCGAAACTCAGCTGGTCACGTCCTATTTTCTGCTACCCGAAGAGTCAAAGCGTACTGGGCTCCGGAGCTGGCCGAAGCTAAAGCTATTGCCATGGCTTTGCGGTTGGGGAAGAAGTATGGCCTTCAGAATATTGTGCTAGAGTCGGACTGTCAAGTGGTCATTAATCGCCTATCCAAGCATGCCGTTTTCCTCTCTGATCTAGATACTATCTTGTATGACATTTTATCTGCTTGTTTGTCTTTCCCCTCTATTTTATGGTCTCATGTTAAGCGCGATGGGAACTTTGTGGCTCATCACCTAGCTAAGCTAATACCTTTTGGTACTGAACAAATTTGGGAGAACCACTGTCCTCCGGAAGTGGCTCCTTATGTACTCATGGACAATTTGTTCTTGGATTAATATAGCTTGGCTTTTCCCCTCAAAAAAAAAAAAGTAATAAGTGAAATACTTCATCTGTTTTTTTTTGTTGATTCATTTTCTTTATGCACACTTATCGATACACTAATTTGAAACTTAATATCTCGAATTATCAATAAACAAAAATTACAAAGAGTTGATATTTTTAAAATATACATTTCTAACAAGATCCCACATGACTATATTTTTCCTCAAGTACAAATAGTCAAACTCATGTATGTGTAAGTGTAATTCTCTTATTCAGTTGTTTTTGTAATTTGAAAAAAAAAGAGTCAAAATGAGTCATCTAAATATTGCAAAGCAAATTTTCACATCTATTTGGTTCTTTACAAGGTGTGAGAAAAATACATAACTATTAACGAGGCCTTCTCTCTTGACTCTTGTTCAGTTGTTTGTAAGACGAATATAGCAATAAGAGTACTTGCAATTCTTCTACATTCCCTAGTTTTTCACTTTCACTTTCAACATGAGTATATTAGGTCTAGATGCATAAATAATATCAACTATCTTCAAATATGAACATTTTCAAGTATCTTGCTTCTTACAACTGACGGCGAGAAAACCCAGTCTATATCACAATCCTGAATCCTCCCACACCAGGATACCAGGAACTAAGCTAATAAAACGCATGAAACCTCCCCAATCTTAATAGAGAGGCATGGCACACCAACTTGCAAAATCTAGACCAATGCACAACATCGAGTCAGCCGACAGCCTCATAAGAGAGGCTAAGCCCAGTTACAAGTTAGACCAATGCTGCTGCCAGTTACAAAAAATACTCAAGCCAAATTAGGATCAGAGGGAGATTCATTTGAAATAGAGACTAGAGACAGGACGTAACCAGCACAAGACAGCTACACCTATCAACAAACCAAACAACTAATGCCATGTGTAATCTTCCCTACATTCTCGCAAGCTCCGCCCTCGTCTATACTCAACCTCAGCATCTGAGCAGGAAAGACCCATATTCAACTTCCTGCTTTTGTTGAATTTCCCCATGTTAGAATACATATCATCTTCATCTGTCAGACTTGGAGTACTCTGGCCAGAGATTTTTCCAGGCTGCTTGTCTTTTTTTCCATCTGAATCAATAAAAACAATATTACTTAATCCCAGCATAGATAAGTTATTAAGCTAGATAATAGAAGTCAAATGGGTTGTTAAGCTAGATATAGAATCATCAAAAGCAGTCACATAGTGAGTGTGTGACACATAATATTTTCCTTTACCGAGCAATGTTTAACATCCAAATTCATGAAGAAACCAATCTCATCACTCTAAATCTATATACAAGAAAAGCTTCGTACACCACCATAGGCACCACCAGAATGTAGAACCACATTTTTTAGAACCAAATATCAACACCAACTACCTTGATTCAGAAGCATCTGCGTTGTTAAAGAATAAGTTAGACTTATCCCTGACCAGCCATATTTGGCACAGAATTATGTGCTAAACCTAATTTATCTGCCAATCAAACTACCTTGTCTGGAAAATGGAAGATTGGTATGCCATAAGTTGAAGGAAAGTAAAAAATGTTTTATAATTGGTAAGAAAACTTCGAAAAGCCAGACGACAAGATTCAGCTAAAACAGACTAGCATCAATTCAGTATAATCTATATCTCCCATTTCTACAAAATAAGAACTTCATTACTGCCATTTAGTGGGCTCAGTCCAAACCTACATAAAACCACAGGAACAAAATCAACCAGCTTCATCTTTCTCAGCCAGCATGCTTTGGATCTTTTTCTTCTTTTTCCAAATTCGGGCAAACTGCTATATGACTGAGTGACATTTTTCACAAACTATTTTAACACTTTGTCAACTACTTTAATCATGGAATTAGATATTACGTAAAAGTTTCTACGTTAGATTCTCTCATTTGCTTCAAAAAATAACAAGGTACTAAAATGTATAATTGTCAAGTATGATCTAAATATATGCTCAAAAAATCTCTTAACATACAATCATGAAATGGGCTATTCCAATTTGTGATGATATCATGTACGATGTAACATCCACAAGATGTCGATTACACAACACTGCAACCATGACCACATTTACGGTTGCAACGATGACTCTTTTCTATGCCTCTTAATCCTGGGGTAACCCTTTGATCTTCACCCTGTTCTACCCCTGCCCTTGAAATGAGAAAGAGCTTAAAATACAGTTCATAAACAGCGCATGACAACATCTAAAGAACAGCTATGTTGCACATAAATGAGTACACACGAGACAGGGGTAATGAAGAAATCCAAAATCTCAAAAGATAGAGGCATGCAGAAATATTAATCATAAGAGACAAAGGTATTTTTACCTAAAAATTAAATTTAGTGACACGAGTTAAAGAGCATCTTTTAAATTTTTTGATATTTTTTCCCTTTCTGAAAAGCAGCCAGAAAGATGGTATGAGAAGAAAAAGAAAAAAAAATTTGAGTATAAAAAAAAGATACAGCTAAAAGTATTAGCAAATCGAAGATTGTAAAATCATACTGTTGAAATCAATGCTACAACAAGTATTACCACTACTATTCTGAGTACAAAATTAACTCCCTGACAAGAAATTTGCAAAATAAAAAAAAAAGTTTGACTAGGTTCCCATCCTCTTTTTCCTACTCCAGCCTCTTTTTTCTTTCACACCAAACCACAAAGAAACAAGGAGAAAGAGAGCATAGAGATCATTGTTTGCATCCAAGAGAGAAGAGAAATAGACAACTACTGGAGAAGAAAAAGGCCTGAGACAGCTGCAGGATAAACCCGTCCTATCTAGAAACCGCTAGCCTGCTAGGAGATGCAGAATCCTAGAGACATTTGCGTAAATGTTGAGCCAGAAAGATGGTATGAGAAGAAAAATAAAAAAAGAATTTTAGTATAAAAACAAAGATGCAAGTATAAATATTGGCAAATCAAAAATTGTAAAATCATACCATTGAAATCAATGCCACAACAAGTATTACCACTACTTTTTTGAGTACAAAATTCACTCCCTGACAAAAAATTTGCAAAATACAAAAAAAAGTTTGACCGGGTTCCCGTCCTCTATTTCCTACAGCTTCCTGCACCCCCTCCCCCTCCATCCTTTTTTGACACCAAACCACAAAGAAACATGGAGAAAGAGAGCATAGAGATCATTATTTGCATCCAAGAGAGAAGAGAAACAGACAACTACGGGAGAAGAAAAAAGGCTAGAGACAGCTGCAGGATAAACCTGTCCTATCAAGAGAGTGCTAGCCTGCTAGGAGATGCAGAATCCTGGAGACATTTGAGCAAATGTTGAGTTCAGAAAGAGAAGTAGCCAGACATGACATGGCAGCCAAAGGCAGTGGCAGCAGTGAGAGAGAAAAGGGTGGGGCTTTGTCGAATTTGGGCCAGTGGATTGATTCGAGAAAGAGGGTTTTGTTTGCACAGGATATGTAGCTTTCCCTCGGAAAATGGAATAACATAAAAAGCAACTCCCCGGCATTTTGAAGTCTCGATTTAATTTCGAAAATTGGCATCGAGTTCCAAAATGCTTAAACATGTTTCCTAATGCTTCAAAACATGTGATGTTTTATATACTGAAATCTGGGCACAAAACTGCATTGTCGTGCATTAACAAGAGAACAAAAGAGTGTTTATATATCATACAATAGCATTCTCTCTTTTTCGCCGATAAACAGGCAAAGAGCTAGGTTTTTGGACTTTATTTATAGGTGGTCAAAATTGGATATGGTTTACAGGAGATTTGGGGGATTTTTTGAAACGCTTGGGAGTGGGGATGGGGATCAAAGTAGAGGGTTTTGGGGAACTGGAAACTGACAAAAGGGGAAAGGGAACCTCAAAAGGCATCAACGAAACACAAAGTGGTCTTGTTTCCCTTTCTTAGAGACCCCATACCAAACACCCCCTTAATTATCATCAACCTTGTTGGCTTTTTCGGATCGGACAGTAGTAATTAGATGCACAATGGAGAGGTAGTTTTCTACAAGGCAAAAATTAATTACCAAAAAAAATCAGATAGTCAAAATGAATTCAGGAATCATAGAGAATATGTGACGCCTACCAGAAATTGTGAGTCTTCAACTAACAAGGACGAAGACAACAACCTTATATATTTACGATGGTCCAAAAGAGCTCAAGCCACTTCCATCTTTGTTCCAAGTCATACCTCAAACTTTCGTTAAAAACACAACCGTGAACAATTTCAAGTTGTCTTAGTTTGCCGTTTCTATGATACCAATTTGACTGGATTATAAGTGACATATAACGAAAGCTTTACATATAACTCCTAGATATTTATTCGAAGATACTTTTGCCCAAAACTCAACTGTATCCTTATTCCTCGGGCAAAGGGAAAATCGCACAACTAAATGTGCTGCTGTAAGAACAGCAAGTTTAATCACTAACCTAGTATCCTTGAATGAACACACATAAACAACAAAAAGTGAAAACTATGAAAAGATAAGAAAAAAAAAACTTTAAGATGGCTTTTTCTATGACCTAAATAAGAGTGAGAGCACTTGTTCTTAAACATGCATGAAAAAGGGTGATACTACCTCTATTTTGTTTTGATCTATACTGTTTAACATTCTCACTTGCAAAAAATAAGCTTTGACCACCAATATCTTTATTTATAGACAAGTGAAAATTATAAAAAAAAATGATATTTTGAAAATATTTATCAAAGATGAATCTAACAAGACCCAACTTGAATATGTTTTTCCTTGTGTATAAAGTACCAACAATGGTCAAAGTGAAGTATGTTAACAGTGTATCAAAGTGTGTGAATTAATAAAAAAAAAAACAAGGAAGGAGTACATAGGATCCAGCCCCATAGACCTGGTGCACATCTAACCACCCAAAAAGTGGCACACAAGATCCAGAGTCTGATAACCTCTATTCTATCACATGTCATGCAGATATCAATTAACTGTTTTAACACTTGGCCAACATAACTCACCTCTAAATTGTTTGAAGGGATAGCTATTAACTGTTTTAACACTTGGCCAACATAACTCACCTCTAAATTGTTTGAGTGAAACTATCCCTTGTAGACCTTTGCCATTCATATCTGACCCTGATTTTGCCAATCTCTCGCTAGGTGAATTCTTATCTGACTTTCTTGATCCTCCATGTCCCCAGTCTAATAATGTTGCTTCTTCTACATTAGACTTGTTAGAGGTGCAGGGCATCATAGTGAACGAGTCATCCATAACATCAGATATTTCCACATATTGAGGAGTTGTAATCATTTCATCTGCACTAAAGCCAAATGATGCTCTGTAAGCTTCTATTTCCTCTACTTCGTGCTTGCTATTTTTGTTCTGCTTGCTCTGATTCACAGTTCCGTTAGAGTAGCCATCGGACTCTTTGGATATACTTAGTCGCCCACCAGAATGTGGTTGGTCCAGATAAAACTGAGCAAATGTTGCAGGACAGAAAAAGTTTGAAGCCTGAGATTTGGCACCGTCATCAATAAGCCATCCTGAACCATTTCTTGGATGCTTTGCGCTTCTAGAGGAAAGAGAACCATCCCAGGGAGAAGCAAGTTCCCTCTCAGGAAAAGATAAACGATCACCCGAGGTTCTTGAAACAGGCGATCTAAGGCTACTAGCAGGACTTCCAGGTGAAAGTGGATAAGTTGTTTGAAGATCATTAGAAGGCACATAATTGGCCTTCCCAGCACATTTTAAATCACCAGATGATGAGAGGAATTGCGCAAAAGGGACATCAGGAGAAGAGGGTGTTGTTAGGTGAGCCAATTCTGGAGGAGGGGTCAAAGGAGCAGTTGATGGCTCAGTCGTGAAGGTTGAAAAAACAGGAGGAGTAACCAGGTTGGTTTCATGAGCATAAGGCCCAGTTGCATACATAGTGGAGGAAGGGCCAGGAGAATTGGCAGACAATGAGAGGTGGCAACGTGGTGATTGAGCAGTAGAAGGGAGAGCAGAATTTGAGAAGGATGCTGGGGAAGAAGGGGGAGCAAGAAGATGTGGAACTAATGAAGTAGCTTGGTTGGGTAAGCCAACACCCTGTGGTCCGTTAGGCTGGTTTGCTGCCGCGCTGCCATCAGGTGTACGAGATGCTGGTACAATACGTTTCCCACCTTTCTGTGCACCGAAACAGGGGAGTCCACCCCAGCATCCTCCCCATTTCTTGCGCTGAGAAGAAAATCAATGGTTAACCACCAATGTAGAAATAGCTTACATAATTACACAGGAACGCAAGATATGAGTTGTAAGCTTCTCAATTACTCCTAATTTCTGAAATATATAGACAATAAGAAATCCATAAATAGAGCGTTCACGGCAATAAAGGAGAGACTTTGGGGGTTTGTTTGTTATCATTATTAAAGACTTAATAGTCGATTAAAGATTATTGTCACTTATAAAACTCGTATATTTGAAAAATAAAAGTCATAAGAGAGAAACAGTACCAAATCATAGGATTGACAATAGAGTACGTGGAAAGATTTCATGTTCTTTTATGATTTGTTAGCACACTGATGGACGTTTTCTTCTTTTCTTTGTTACAGATAAAAAGGATAGAGCAAAATACACAAAAGCAAAACTAGAAGAGACTCGTAAGCTAAAGATATTGCTTCATGTGTTAGGTCCCTAGCTATCTATCTTGTTTAAAAAACCCATAAGTGTTAAGAGTGGTTTCTTTTCGAGTTAGAATAAAAAAAAATATCAAAATAGATAATGGAAACGCAATATCAGTACATAACTGCAACAACATAGACAGAAAGGTGTTTCCACATTACAATAATGAAATCACTAACATTTTATAAACGGATGAAAAGGAAACAATAACTAGAGCAAGAAAGACAGCAAGATATGATGGTTTATATTAGGACCAGAGACTAATAGAATAGTAATACACACCCCCTCCATTGAAAACTGCACTTTCCTCATACAAACATCAGTGAACCACACAGCGTCTTGCATCTACCCACCCTACTCACAACTCACAAGACATATATCAAAGCAGCACCCACAATGAGAAATATCTAAATCTAAACCATTCTAAATATTTTTTGTTCTAATCAATTTTTGGTGGTATATTCGACAAAAATGATATTGTATCTATTACAAAAAGTAGTATATTTATGAAAAAGAACTAGTATATAAAAACGCAACGTATGACCTCATTATAGGGATATCATCATAATAATATATTGATTCCAGTATACTACTCTATTGCTCAAACATACTACTTTTCTAACTAGATATACTACTATTTTTTTTTATGACATGAACAAAAAATGTATAGAAGAGTTCTGAATTGGACAAAGCTCCACCCAGAATTGCCTCCACTCCAATTAGCATTTCGCAACTTCGAAAGAAGCGGAGTTAACAGCGAGCTTGCATTTTCCTAGCAAACATTTGCGATATTGCAAGGATTTGGCTTAATAAGGGGAAAAGAGGAACAGGAAAATCAATCCCTCCCCTAATCCCCTTCCTTACCCTCCAAATTCCTCAACCTAAACAATATGTTAGCAAAATTTGTGTGTATTTAACAACAAAATTACACATATATTGAACCCATCCTTCAATATCAAAGATAAACACTAAAAAAACAGGAACTCAAAATTCAGATCCAAAGAAAAAAAAAAGGTGATGAGTAAAATGCAAGAATTCCGGGTAACTCTATCATATTTTTGTACACTAATAAATATCAGAAAATCCAAATGCAAATCCAACCCATTGCAAAAATCTCAGATCTAAACTTAAAAAAACAAATAAAGAAAATAAAATAAAAGAATGAGTTAAGTTACCCGTTCTTGCTGTGGAAATCGGTTCTGCTCCGACCCCATTTTCACACTCTGTATTTTGTCTTTCGGGTACCAATAAAGTCACATATCTCTTCCACCTCAAATCATGGTTGAATTCATCAACATTACAAATTTATAAGAAAGATGAGAACCCAGAATTTGTTTTATTTCTTTTTCACGAATGAACAAATGAGAGAAAATTATGAGTGATTTACTTAACTTTTATTATTAATATTATGTTTTCTGCTTTCGAAGTGTGGAGTTAGTGACAAGAGTAAAAGCTCAGAAAGGACGTAGTAGTAGTAGGAGTAGGAATAGATCTGTGAATACAAAAACAGAGGAGAAGACGCTTTTTTTTCTTTTCTTTTTTTGAGGGAAAATATTTTATTACAGAGAAGAAAAAGGAAGAAAAAAATAAATTGATTGATCGGATAGGGAGGCAGAGGGAAGACAAAAAGAAGGAGAGAGAAAGAGAAAATAAATTGGTAAAAAGAAAAAGGGAAAAGAAAGCAGCTGCAAAGAGGATGACAGATATGCTTTTTTTTTTTGGGGGTCTTGGATTAAGGAAAAGCTGAGAGAGCGGGCGTAGTAGTCCAGACTCTCAGAATGCGAACTGTGTTAGAATGCGAACTGTGTTAGAATGAGACTCGACTCTCATAAGTTGAGACTTCAGAGTACTAGTCCTCTTCTCGTGCGAGGCCCTACTTTTTTGGCACATTTTCAGTTCATTTAAATTTAATCCAGTTCAACTATTTTTATTTCACATTTTTAGTTTAGTTCAACGCCCTTCAGTTCAGTTCAGTTCAGTTAAGCCCTGATGAACAGGGCTCAAGGACCTCAAATGACAATTGTGTCTGAATTTAACCCAAATTCAAACCAACTTGATCTGAAGGAAAAACTCTAACCCGAATCAGATAGAAAAAAGTCCGAATGTGAGTGCACTAGAAAAATATCGACACCAAATAGGAGGTGAGTCTGACCAGTGGTCAATCTGACTTGATATTAGACCCGTTCCGATCTAAATCCGACTCGTATCCATCTATAATTTGACCCAACTACTCATACTAGATTACTAGTAGTAAACTTAGTAATAAAAAGTACTCACCACCAAAGCACAGCCAACTTCCCGAAGTCCTAATTTCAATAATAAAAAATATCTCGAGTATTTTGAAAGTTGAAAAATTAAAAAACAAACTCACATATGCTAAAGATGCAGGCGAAGATCTGAATAAGTTTGAGAATGTTCAAATTTGTCATGCTTTTCGGGAGGCTAATGCTAATGCGGATTGGATGACTCATTGAGGTCACACGACGACTAATCCTACTTATTTGTTTGATGTTGCTGATTTCCCTTTTGCTGTAAGCATCCGCAAGGATGCTTTAGGGTGGCCCAAATCCTGGGTCCCACCCTAGTTGTTTCTTTCCTTTAAAAAAAAAAGCTAAAGTTTCCCTCCCTGACACACGCAACCAACGACCAACAATACACTCTCTCTTTCGTCTTCACTCTCGACACTCTCTACATCACCGCCCGGTACTACTCCCCCAGCCGCCGACCACATACCTATAAACGGTGACCGCCGCTTGCTCACTCTAGGCCTTCACAAACGTCTTCATGGAGGGTACTTTTTGTCTCTCCCTCTTAATCTATCTCTAAGAGTACTCTAGCAATTGTGTTTTCTTTCTTCTAATTAGGATTTATTATTATGATTGTTTTATTTGTATTTCATTGTTTTATTTTTATTTCATACTCCTTTATTTTTTATTTGGAATTTACGATTTTGTCACTTTTCTATGGTGATTCCTATTCCTTATTTTCGTTACTTTTTCTTGCTTGGTTAAATTTTTGTTTATAATACCAAAAGTGGGGATTTTTTTTTTGTAATTGTTGATTTTTTTTGTTAATTTTATATAAGTAATCAATTTATTTTTAGTATAAAATCATGATCCTCATTATCTATTTGGTAGAAACTATTCATGTTACATTATTTATCTTTCTAGTCTTAGTTAAAGTAGTTTGCCAGCCTATTCAACAAGATATTGGTATGACTAATTTTTCCATTATCTTCAATCAAAAATCAGATTTTTGATCCGTAAAATTTCATCTCCGGAATTTTAGGGATAGAAAAGTATCTTCGAAAGACGCGCAAAGGAATATGCTCGAATATTCCCGAATATGCGCCGGACGCGGGGGCTGCGCTCAGCGCGCCACGTGCGTCCAGCGCATTGGCCAGAATACGTCAGGCGAGCCAATGAGCGCCTGACACGTAGATTTCGTGACTCACACAGAGTCCTGCGTCAGACGCAAGTCTTGTGTGAGACGCAACTTTCTTTTCTATCTTTTCAAAAACGCGTTTACACGTGTTTAATCTTGAATGGGCAGGCTGCGTCAGGCACACCAATGTGCGCCTGACGCGTGGCATTGTGCCTGCCACGTAGGCTTGCACCTGGCGCAAGGCTTGCGTGCAGCGCACGCCTTTTTTTTCCTATAAATACTCCGTATTTTCTCGAATTACGGACGGCTTTTCATATTATTATTTCACGCACATAAATTCTCTCGACTACTCCGAAATACTTCGAAACACTCAAATACTTCAAACACTCCAATACTTTCAATCAATTCTTCATACTGCGTTCTTGGTTCCACGATTGCTCCGCCTAAAGATCGTTGCGCTCCTCAATCTAGGCCGCATAGGTATAATCCTGAGGATCCTTGAATCAATTATTTTTATATTGAAGTTACTAACTGTTTTCTTTCCTGATGTAGATCTTTAATATAAAATCGCTATACTGTATATTCTAACCTCTTTTCTATACTTTATTTTATATTTCATATTATCATTGTTCATGCCTTTGTATATTATATGCCTGCATGATCATTCTATGCCTATTATATGATTGTCATGTTTCAATGCTTTTATCACCCACGTGTTATTTTTGTTAATCAAGACCTAAATAAATGTTCTAACATTAATCAGATTAATTTGGACAACCTGCTAGGTTCCTTGTAATATTGATTGCATAATAACATATCACTAAAAATTAGTCTTTTTATGTGTTTCCTGAACCAATTTAGACTAATTATTTTTAGGGTGCTTAAAACATTATTTGATTATTCTTTGGCATAAAATTTGTTATGAATCGATATTTAGTAGAGGCCAACTTTGGGCGAATGTGGTTCATTATGACTATATTCGTACCCTCACCCCCGAACTCAATCTTTGGTTCATTTTGACCATCTATGGAGTCATGACGGGGAAATCTACATTGGATAATTTGTCCCTATGTTTTTTTCCTATATCCAATTAGGTTTATGATTCTTCCTATAAAGAATTGTTGGCGACTTCTTTCAATACAAAACAATTTTCAATAAAACCTTTACAGTGGGGTAGTCAAATCTAATACGCGCTCACACCGCATAGGCGAAATAAAAACACGCCTACAATTTGGCGACTTCACTGGGGAGGATTAAAAAAAAAACTAATTTTTTAAATGAGTGGGTGAAATTTGAAAAATATGATTCATTTTTATTTTTATGCCTTTGAATAATATACTGTTTTGCATATGCATGGCTACTGTTCAGCCACCATAAGGACAATCTACCTTGCCTCATTAGCACATGTTCTATGTGTGAGATCACCCCGGACGGTTTGCGCTTTGTCCTTCCAAAAAGCGTCCTGAGCGATAGTGTTGGATCTTAGTCATAAGCAAACCTACCCAACCATGGCATTGTTCTCTTGTTCCTGACTTGAGACTGGAGTGCGTCTTACACGTGGCCACCTCTTTAAGTAGGGGTACGAAGCGTGGGATCAATCTCTTAGTCATGGAC
Source organism: Beta corolliflora (assembly GCA_947648045.1). NCBI lineage: Eukaryota > Viridiplantae > Streptophyta > Magnoliopsida > Caryophyllales > Amaranthaceae > Beta > Beta corolliflora. The sequence goes on along the minus strand of CANSZD010000719.1, from coordinate 108,346 downwards.
CCTTTTCAGACTGAACTTCAACCTGACCAATAGTTGAATATAGAACTGGACTTTAGGTTGAGAACTTTTGCATCCATGTTACCTGACATTTATGTGTGATTGCAATTTTTGCCTGCTAATATGCTTTACGCCCGAAATTGTTGCAACTCGCGTCTAAAACGAATCATCGTTTTCGCCCGAACATTCGTCAATTTACCAACACGCGTGCCGCAGAGCATTGCGCCAAACGCATTAAGTTGCGCCTGGCGCAATGCACCTGCGTCAGACTGTGCGCCGCGCGCAACAGTTGCGTGGCACGCAGCCTATTCGTCCCATGCTTATTGGTCTTTTGACCTTTATTCGAGTCTAAGATAACAAGTTTGCATCGTATCATATTTTTTAAAAAAATCAGTCTTTTCATGCAAGGTCAAGTCCGTCTAAAAAAAAAAGTGCATCTAAAGGGTCATTGTACAGCTAGAGTTGTCATGCATATCTGCCTCTTCCCATTTTCTCCCTCCTGTTCAACTAATCTTCCCTATCAATCCTACCTTACCATATTCAATCAAATTTCAAAATCTTACATTTTTTTCAAAATCGATCCTACACCCTTTCTATTCTACCTTTTTCAAAAAAGCATTTACTAATCATCATCCTACATGACATTTGCAAAAACATTTTTTCAAAATTAATCCATCATCTTTTCCTAACAAAAGATAAAACAAAAAGGTTCCTTTCAAAAACGAATTTCAAAAATTCTAAACACCTTCATTCAATCCAATCCAATTATCCAAATCCAATCCATCTTACATTCATTCTAGGCACATATGCATTAGAGTCCATTTTGCATTCATATAGGGTCAATCTAATTCGAGTCCATGCATTCATATTAGGCCCGCTAGCATTAGAGTCCATCTTAGGCCTATATAAGTCTAGCTCATGTCAAAACGTAGGCCCATTTGCATCTTTATGTGAACCCTAGTTTATGTCGATCCCAGTCCAAGTCTAATCCAACTCTATTCCAATTTAATGTCAAGCCCATGTGCATTTTCAAGTCTAACGTCAAACCAATATAGGACTAAGTCCAGAATTAGGTCCGCATAAGGCCCAACTCATTTCCAAAGTCAATCCAGTCCAATTCCAAACCCATGTAGGACGAAGTCCAAACCCCCTTTGACCAAGCTAAGCTAGTCATCCCTGTAAGACCATAAAGGCACCCCTTTGACCTAGCTAAGCTAGTCATCCCTATAAGACCACAACGGCACCCCCTTTGACCTAGCTAAGCTAGTCATCCCTATAAGACCATAAAGGTACCCCTTTGACCTAGCTAAGCTAGTCATCCCTGTAAGACCATAAAGGCACCCCTTTGACTTAGCTAAGCTAGTCACCCGTAAGACCATAACGGCACCCATTGATTTAGTAAAGCTAGTCACCCCTAAGACCTTAAAGGCACCCTTCGAGTTTAGCGAAACTACTCCTATCTTACATCTATAACAATATCAAATCATCAAGTCTGGTGAAGCCAATTCCTTCCTAAGCCTAGCGAAGCTAGCGTAAACAATCCTTTTGAGCCCAGTCTATTTGCCAAGTCTAGTCCAGTCTGCTTGCATAGTCCAGTCCAGTCCAATCATTTGCATCTGCATATAGTTGGGTCCATGTCACCATCACGACCATAATCATACCCATTTCTAATCATTTCCCGTTTCCATTTCACCTTCCATTTCTCGTCCCCATTTCCACTTTCATCTTCATTTCTCATCTCCATTTCTCCATCCCTCATTTCCATTTCTCATTTCGAAAACATCATTTCTAAAAATTTACGAGGTCCATTCGATTTCTGTTCTGGACGGATCGTGAGATTATAACTTGGGAACGCCTGACAGAGAGGATTCAAGGTCAACCTACTCCTAGACTCGTTAAATGCATCCTTACATTTTCAGACGAATCCTCCGACTCTTCTGAATCATCATCTGAAATGGGAGACACTAATGAACAACTCAGTGCCATTATGGCCCAACTTCAACTGATGAACTCACGTCTTGAGGAACAAGATAAAGAGATTAAGGCGCTGAGGGAGAAGCTAACTGAGGAGGACGAGCAAGGCGACACTCCACCATCATTCAAAACCAACACAGATTTGAGGTTTGAAAAACTCGAGCAATTGATCCGATCATTCCTGGCTCGAGGGTCGGGCTCATGGCCATGACATCATTGATCCTGAACTGAGGGACAAGCTCCCTAAAAAGGTAACATTGGGTGACCTCCCAAAATTCAAGGGGGTCGAAGACCCAGATGACCACTTGAGAGCTTTCTCCATCTCTATGGCTCTCAAGGGCATGAGCAAGGACCTGTTTGCTTATGTCTTTCCTTTAACCTTGGATGCACATCCATCCAAGTGGTTCAGGTCACTGAACAAAGCCAAGCTGAATGACTGGGACTACATCAGAGAAGAGTTCCACAAACAATACATTTACAATACTCAGCTTCCCATTGGCCTTCGTGAGTTGGAATTAACTAAGCAGAATTCCAACGAAGACTTTGTCACCTTCCTCAACAGATGGAGGGAAAAGGCTGCGCAAATGACTAACAGGCCATCCCAAGAAGATCAAGTCCGATTGGTGATCCGTAACCTGCAGCCCAAGTATGGGGATCATATCAAGTTCCAACCTATAGAGTCTTTCACGAAGCTCTATAAGGTGGGCCTGCTGATTGAAGAAGAGGTACAGGCTAACAAGAACAAGGGTTCTAACAACAATAACTTTTTCAGGAAGAGTAATACTAACCCTTCTACCTCTAAAAGCAGCGACATCAATGCTCTAACTACTGACAAGAAAGGTTATCAAGGCCCTCAAAGGACATTCACTCCTTTAGGCATGTCCCTAGAAGAAGCCTTCACTAGGCTTCATGCAAAGGGATCACTTCAGGCTCTTGGCCCTACTCCGGACCCTCCTCTTGAGAAGACATCCAGTAGATGGAATCCTAATTCCTACTGGAAGTACCATCAAGGGAATGGGCATCTGACATCACAATGCTGGACTTTGAAGCATCATCTGCAGGATATGGTTGAAAACGGTAGATTACCTGCATGCGGCAAAAGTCAACAATAGCGGCAACCCCTTGGGAAATGCCAAAATAATGCAGAGGGCTTAGTCATTTAGCGCTAGTTTTCTAGGTCGAGTCGGAGAGTCCCTCCCCTAGCTATTTCATTTCCCTTCCTGTCAAGTCTATGTCAGTTAGGTTTTTACTTCTAATAAGCCTTGTTTCATTTATTTTCAATCAATAAAATAACTGCATTTCATTTTCATTTTCATCATTTTATTTATGCTTCTAATTCAATGATGAAACTTAAATCACCTAATGAACTTGACTAATAATAACAAAAAGAGATCTGAAATAAAAAAATAGTAAAGAAAAAAAATGAAAAAAGGACATACTTTGGATCAGGAGTTACGCCCTCTTCCTCCATCACCTTCCATTACCTTTTATAATCCATCCTCATACAACCAAGGAAAAACAAAATCCCTTAAGCCATCATCTCCATTAGCTAAATAATCCCTCCATCACTCAAAGCTCCACAAATATCCTTCAATCCTTCCAATACCCTAAACCAAACTTGTGTGCAAGCCTTACTACATAAAAAAAAAAAGATCAATGCCAGGCAAAAACAAAAAAAGTAAAAAAAATTCAAAGTACGAAAAAGCAAAAGCAAAAGCAAAAAAAGAAAAAAAAAAAGAAAAGAGAAAGAGCCAAAGGCAAAGAAATAAAAAGTTAAGCTAGGGGGCTTGCACACAAGTTCTACCCCTCATTCAAATCCCATCGATTCATCAAACCTTTAATCCTTAGCCTATATAATCCAAATTCATAATCCTTACATTAGCCTTTAAACATTCATCTTAACCTCAAGCCTTAAGCCCTTAAACCTTTCATCAACCCTAACTCCTTTTTCAAGGTATGTTCAAGCCCGCTAGGTTGAAAACCCGAAAGGGCGGCCTAGGCAAAAGTTAGGGCACAAAAAAAAACATAAAAATAATAATAATAAATCAGATCCAGAACTACGAATGGTCTGATTCCGCAAGGATACGTAGGAATCCTCATCTTGAAGTCCGACCGCTTCAATAAAAAAACTTTAGTCATGGTCTAATGATTTAACTTTCTAGAATTTAGGAGCATACTCTTTCTAGATCCCGACATAGACTCGAGTCTGAACCTAGTCTCGTCAAAGCTTTTTCCCACCTATATGCATTTGAGTCATAAATTCAAACTTTTTATTTTTCAATCCAAGCTCTCCTTGTCCCCGAAGGACTCTCCGACAATTCCATGGATTCTGGTGATACTTGACTTTGCCTATACCCAAAGAAGAATCCCCAGTGCAATCCCTAGTGAAAACTTTCAATGTTCAAGACAGATTAACTACATATCAAATACAATTTCGATAAAGGCTCATAATGCCTAATTCAAGGCAAGCTCACCCAAAGTGGGGGCTTCCTACGTGTGGTGGTTCCTCCAATTCAAATCAAACTCCCGAAGAGTTGTAATCCGCGGACCTCGTTTGCGGACCCCAATCATTTACTAAAAACGATTTTCGAAAATCATTCTATGCATTTCTATTCAATCCTGCTCATTCTATCATTCTACACATCTTCTAGCCGTGCAAAATCCTGACCTTGCATTGCAGCCTTGCAAAACCCTGACCTTGCATTGCATTTCATACATTCTAGTCTTGCATAACCTTGACCTTGCATGACGTGTCATCCTTAGCTTTGCATAACTTAAATCCTTGCATAGCGTCTCATGCATCCTTAGAGAGTCTAAGTTTGCATTTTTGCATCATTATGTGCTTCATGTGAGTTGTTTGCACCTATCTGCTAACATCTTTCCCTGCAGGTAATCAGATTGCTTGTAGTTATTGTCCTGCATACTAACTTTGTTTTGCAGAGACCGGCGGTTATAGATCAGTTCTAAACTGCATAGCGTTTAGAATTGTTCTCCGTTCCGATACCGTATACTTTGACTATCGGTTTCCTGAACCTCAGTCAAAGTGGGGGCTTCTGTAGACACATAATCGTGTCTCCCCATTTAAGGATCCAATGATGAAACATACCGCGACATTAGTTGGCACGACCCAACGGAGGAGCAATCTAAAGAACCATTCTAAAATGTGTTTCGAAATGATATTCTAAAGCCCAATTTATTGTTCATGATGATTAATTGTATTTTAAGCCCATAAAATATTTTAAATCCATTTTAAAAGCCCAATGAAATATTTATTATTTTAATAAATATTTTTCATAATCATTTCCATTATCTTCAATCAAAAATCAGATTTTTGATCCGTAAAATTCAATCTCCGGAATTTTAGGGATAGAAAAGTATCTTCGAAAGACGCGCAAAGGAATATGCTCGAATATTCCCGAATATGCGCCGGACGCGGGGACTGCGCTCAGCGCGCCACGTGCGTCCAGCGCATTGGCCAGAATACGTCAGGCGAGCCAATGAGCGCCTGACACGAAGATTTCGTGACTCACACAGAGTCCTGCGTCAGACGCAAGTCTTGTGTGAGACGCAACTTTCTTTTCTATCTTTTCAAAAATGCGTTTACACGTGTTTAATCTTGATTGGGCAGGCTGCGTCAGGCACACCAATGTGCGCCTGGCGCGTGGCATTGTGCCTGCCACGTAGGCTTGCGTGCAGCGCACGCCTTCTTTTTCCTATAAATACTCCGTATTTTCCCGAATTACGGACGGCTTTTCATATTATTATTTCACGCACATAAATTCTCTCGACTACTCCGAAATACTTCGAAAACACTCAAATACTTCAAACACTCCAATACTTTCAATCAATTCTTCATACTGTGTTCTTGGTTCCACAATTGCTCCGCCTAAAGATCGTTGCGCTCCTCAATCTAGGCCGCATATGTATAATCATGAGGATCCTTGAATCAATAATTTATATATTGAAGTTACTAACAGTTTTCTTTCCTGATGTAGATCTTTAATATAAAATCGTTATACTGTATATTCTAACCTCTTTTCTATACTTTATTTTATATTTCATATTATTATTGTTCATGCCTTTGTATATTATATGCCTGCCTGATCATTCTATGCCTATTATATGATTGTCCTGTTTCAATACTTTTATCACCCACATGTTATTTTTGTTAATCAATACATAAATAAATGTTTTAACATTAATCATATTAATTTAGACAACTTGCTAGGTTCCTTGTAATATTGATTGCATAATAACATATCACTAAAAATTAGTCTTTTTATGTGTTTCCTGAACTAATTTAGACTAATTATTTTTAGGGTGCTTAAAACATTACTTGATTATTCTTTGGCATAAAATTTGTTATAAATCGATATTTAGTAGAGGCCAACTTTGGGCGAATGTGGTTCATTATGACTATATTCGTACCCTCACCCCCGAACTTGGTTCATTTTTACCATCTATGGAGTCATGACGGGGAAATCTACATTGGATAATTTATCCCTATGTTTTTTTCCTATATCCAATTAGGTTTATGATTCTTCCTATAAAGAATTGTTGGCGACTTCTTTCAATACAAAACAATTTTCAATAAAACCTTTACAGTGGGGTAGTCAATTCTAATACGCGCTCACACCGCGTAGGCGAAATAAAAATACGCCTACAAGTTGTTTTTAGTCATGTTTTGGTTATCAAAAGTCCGAAATATCTATTTTAAATTCGGTCCTTTAGAGTGTTAGTTGTCATGGCTTTTATTTTAGGAAAGTTCCTTGTTTTTGAGTTGTGAGTGGCGTGCAAGCAAGGAGTGAGTTGTTCTCCATGTTGTCGTGTCTTGCTAGAATATTATAGGAAAGATTTGCACATCTTCCTGTCTTGTTAGATTATTTTAGGAAAGATTTGCACATCTTTCCTTATGCTTGTGTTTCCATAAGTTCTAGGAATTAAGGGGAAACTTCCCTTATTTTCTCTATGCTTAGTCGTGGCATGTAGGGAAAGATTTGAGGAGCAAGGTTTTCTTGCTTGTTTCATTATAAGTAATATGCCTAACCATATTACAAAGGTTAGAGTGATTTTATGATTAAAAATTTTGTTAAGTTTGACTGCTTTCATAAACCTAAACGTCCATTAACTTAATTTTCATGAGTGATTATTAGTTAGTGCTTAAACAACTTAATTACAGGAGGGGTTTGAGTGTGTTTAGAATTCTTAGTTGAGTAATTAGGAGTGATTACTTACATTAGAAGATCATTTAGACAATCCCAATAGGAAGGCAACGACTTGATCCATAACAAAAATGTGAGTGCCAAGCTAATACAAAGTTCAAGTGGGATAAACTTGAAGAAAAGTGGTTCGTGAAGGAGTTTAATTGTGATCACAATCACAACCTTGTTCCATCTCACCAAGTCTCGTTCATAAGGTAGTTAACTTCAAGTATACCCTTACCTTTTTAATTGAGTACCAATGCTCTCATGATAGGATATAGTTGACGTTTCTAACATCTAACAGGCACCACCGACAAGTTTCAGAGGCTGATAAGCTCCGTAGAATGTCCTTCATTAATTTCGGAGTTAAACCAAGTGTCACAATGCGAAATTTTATCACAGAAGTCGACGAGCCAAACAATGTCCCTTTCTTGACACAATTGAAAAGATTAAGAAGGAAGATATTGGAGATGGTGATGTAGAGACAATAATGGCATACTTGGTAGCTAAACAATTGTATGACGCACAACTTTTCTTGAGATACACTCGGGAGAAACACAACAACCTCGGTAAGATGTTTTGGTGCGATGGAACATCCCGAAACGATTTCAAGGCGTTTGGAAAAGTTATTTCTTTTGACGCAACATATAAATGTGATGCATACAACAAACCATTGGTTGTGATTGCGGGCATCAACAACCATCGAAAGACCATTCCGTTTTATGTGGCCTTGGTTTCAGATGAGAAAGAGGAATCCTACATATGGGTGTTGGAGCAGCTGCTTGAAGCAGGGGAGATAATGGTTTCATTAACAGTCTTAACCGACGGGGATAAGATAATGGCTAAAGCAATCAAAGTATTCCTCCCATATGCCCATCAATCATCATAGATTGTGTTTGTGGCATTTTATGAGGAATATTATTAAAGCCCATGGAGGGAAATGTTTTAGCAGTGGGTTCATGAGATGCGTCGACAAATGCTGAACAAAGGAAGAGTTTAAGGTAGCTTAGCTTAACTTTGTTTCTCTTTGGCTTTGGATGATTAAGAATTTAAAAACTGAAATTTGACCCAAATTATTAGTCAACTCAAAAGTGCACATTACATAGGGGTCTAGCACACTTGCAAATGCCCAAGGAAAGAAAGAAGCGCCAAAGCTTGTTCCTGCACAAGCTCTTTTTTCGCAAAAAGACCGTACGGTACCGGCTGTTAAAATTAGGTCCGCTTGTCTAGGGGTAAACAAATCAAATCATATCATTTTAAAATCTCAAGTTTAAAGTCAATTGGCTTGCAAAATTTTCTCACCTCTTCATTCTCTTTCTTCAATTCTCTCGTCCATTCATCTTCTCTGATACATCAAATCTCTATCTCTCTCTCACCTCTCCATTCTCTCTAATATATAAAAAATATATAGCTATTAATAATATAATAATAAATTTTTGATATAATATCCATAAAAAAGTACATAAAAATATTGTAAAATTAAATTTTATATAGACGTTATGTAAAAGGCAAAAAGAAAATTATTGGCGGTCCGGACCGAAAATCGAAACTTCAAAAAATTTGGACCATACAGAATCTCATAAACAGGGCTGCGTGTACTGCGTACTTTAATTTACACGGATGAACGAGAACCGAAATGACATGGGTCCAATTGAAGTGAACTCTAGGAACAACTGGAAGATTATTTTGGGAAGCATAATTACGAGCTTCAATAAGAGGAATTCTGCTTACTACATTATAATGGTGAAGAAGCTCGCCTGATTGCAAACCAACTACATGGCCATTTTCATTTATAAGGCCAGTGCCTGACGACCCTACAACCAACTCTAGATCATGATAAAAAAAACAACCATTTTGTCGTCATATCCGATTTCTTTTCCATCAAAGAAATACTCCGAGGAACATACCCGACCAACGACAATTCTCCAAGGCTGATGAGAATGGTGACAAATAGAAAACAAAGTATGACAAGGGTTTAAATTTCACTCCTGCTCCGTAGCAAAAGAGAGTTTAGGATAAGTTGAATCAGTCTCAAGCTTTACACTCAAAATAAGAATTTCACTTCTACGTTTTAAAAAATCTCCCAATCGCATCATATAGCTTGCTTGGGCCATCTGAACCATAAAAACACACACCAAATAAACTATGAGGTTCGCATTCAGTGTCTCTTAGACAATGAGTAGTTGATAATATGATACAAAACCTTATCACTTGCCCAACAACAAAGCCACTCCAAAATGAATCTGGATTATTGCGGAAAAAAACCTTAACAATAGACTTCTTAATTGTTGGTTCCAGTGCTTCCAGTATATTATCAGTCGAGGATGTCATTATTCTGTCAATATATTTCAAAAAGTAGACCACATTGGTTAGAACAAAGATTATCTTATACACCAAAGAGTAAATGGTTGTGAAATTTTCAATTCTTATAAAACTGATAAACAACCCAAATTATAAAATAATAAGAGAACAAATCACATAAATTAATACTAACCAAATATTTTACTCATAATATAATAAATGAGATTTTATAAGCCGACATAGATGGAACTAAAGTCTATACGGAGTAGAAAATAAATCAACAATAATCATAGTATTCCTATAAAAAAAATATAATAATAATAATAATAATAATAATAATAATAATAATAATAATAATAATAATAATAATAATAATAATAATAATAATAGTATAGTTGAAGCAAATTAAAACAACAACTAGACAAGCAGAAGAATCAACTTAATAATCATAACGTAGAATCTCATGAAAAATACTACCACTAAATACTTTATAGAGCGTTGAAAAAAATTGTTTGGGCTAAAATGCTAAATTAATTTTTTTTTGACAAAATATGCAATCAGGTGAACATAATAGATTAGTGTCAAGGCTTACCAAAATACCAACAATACAATGGCCGAAAAAGGAAAAGCTCGATCTAGAACAACAATTTATTAAATGTCAATACACCTCTCTTCCTTGAGGTCGTTTTAAATTCTATGAACAATCATATGCGGTGGAATATTATTTAAAAACTCATGTTGCTCAATAATGAAATACTTTGTGTATCAAACTAAATATTAACAGCAATATGCAACAAGCGTTTATTGTCCTTTATTAACAGCAATCTTGGAAATCTTGTAAAATAGTTATGTAAATATATATTATCATTTACTTTGTACGATTAGCTAGCTATATAGCTGGATAAGTCGAAGATAATGTTCTAATTCTTAGGCTTTTATCAAGGCTGTACGTGAAGCTCACGGTAAATGAGATCAACCAATTCCCTTATCTAACATTTTGTTCACAATCTATTGCTAATAACCTACCTTCCATTAATACTAAACTGCATATTATGTTTTTAATTAGAAATAACAACAAAGAAAATAAGTAGCAATATTTGCTCATAACCAGTTCAACAACATATACAACAACAATGATAAAACAACTACAATTTCAATTCTCAAATTAACACTTAGTTTTTGGTGACAAGAGAAAATGTTAAATCACATCAATTCTATTCTTGATTATCAAAACATAATAAAGCCATGTGCAAGAATTCCAGCCATCTTAAGAAATGAAATTTGTATTGTTTGAACCCTAATTTTCTGTGTCTTAATTATACTCTGTATCAAATATTGAGCTTGGTCAAAATCAAAACAAAATGAAAATTCTCAAAGATCAAAACCCATCAATTACTCCAATTCTTCCATGCAACATAATAACTTATTTTAGCGAAGTAACATTATTGCACCTTTTACCAAGACAAAATCAAGAAACTTACAAGTTGCTTGGAATCATAATAAGTTTATAAATTAGACGATACCTCACCAAAAAATGCAAACTCGAACTGAAGTTGATAAAGAAAAAATCAAAATAACAAATACATTCAAAAGAATCACAATATAGATATTCTCTCGTTATTACCACAACATAATCAAGAACCCATCATCTTCACAACATAATCCACAAAGACGAGTTCAATAACTACCGGTGTAAAAACTTTGGGTAAAAAACAAGATAGAAACTTACCTTTCGGAATGCAAAATGAAGGAGCGAGAAAGAGCGACTCAAAATTCTTTTGAAGATTTTGACGATATCGTTGCCTAAAGTTTATTGTTGTGAAAGATCAGTTTCTTGTAATGACATATGAGCTGTGTACTTCACTACATAGTTGTAGCAAAATTCAACCGAGTTAGGGCCATCAATATTTTTCAGTAGAAGCTGAAGAGTGAGAGAGAAAAGGGAAATTGTTGAATTTGGATGCGCCGAAATTTTTAGGAAGTCGATATTACAATATATGTAATTATGTAAATAATCCTTTTAGTATTTTTTAGCTGTAATTATTTTAGGAGGTCGATATTAGAATATATGTAATTTTCCGAAAGTATGTATATTTAGGATATTATACTCTCTGTAGGGTAATATCCTCTAGATTCCATCAACATTATTTTAGCATGATTGTAACGTGTTTTTTTTAAAGTAGAAAAAAAAGCTTTTTATTCTGAAATCGATTATTGAATTTAAAGATCGAGTATCAAAGACAAATATATGAAAGGCAAATTTACTAACCAGAAAAATATTTAATCAAGCACTGAAGATTTAGAGAATTCTTGCAATTTATGCACGCAATGCATGCATAAATTTTAGAATGCATAATAAGCTAAATAATAATTGACAACATACTCGAGCAGCGAGCGCATACTGACCCATACACTTCATACATGTATCCGAACGAAATCATATACTTACCAAACTAAATGGTTTAAAAACTAATGGTACTAATATAAGAAGGAATAAGTTAGCTTTTTATTCTGCCCCAAAACATTACTCTAATCCATTACATAAGGGAATTCATGGGGCATTTTGGTATCCAAATAGTGGGAACCTAAACAATTTGGGTTGTCTCCGAAAAGGCTACTTTAACTTTCCGAGCTTGACGGATTACCTCAGCTAAACTGGAGGTTGAAAGGTTCAAGCCTAGTCCCACGGAACTCCACAAGTCCACTTGGAAGGACTTCTTTGACTTAAATATACCTGGGAACCACCTCAACCGAGGAGTGTGGAGGTGAACCTCGTCGCAATTGACAGACTATTCTGTGGCAATGTGATTGTCATTCCATGCCTTGGTTCGAGTGGTACAAGATTGTACACTCCTATTTGCATTATTCTTTAAATTGTCCAAGGAATGGAGATCAAGCATTATTCTCTCATGCACATATACACTCTTCTCAACAAAAGGTCCCGATACAATGGTTTGAAGAAATGGAGTTTGATCGGGTTGATCCTTCCTAAGAGCACTCACCTCATTTGTGAGTGGTTTTCTCTCATATACTTCATTCAAAAACTCATCCACTATCATCTTGCAATCTCCCTCAACTCTCTTTGTGGCTACCTCTTCTACTATACGCAACTCTTCACAAACAGTTTGACTCAGGAATTGATTTTCGGAGATAGAATTGGAACTTTCCACTTGTTTAACCGATTGAGCCAATTGTGTCTCGATCATTGTGCTATGAGCATGAACTTGAGTGATGGAGGGGGCTACCTCACTATGCCGTCTTTCGTTATCAGCATGATTTCTTTCATTATCAGCATTTGCCTTGGTTTGTTGAGTCATGAATGACTCCAAAACTGACTCAAGGTTCGATTTTTGTGGCATAGGTTGGTTGAAGGAGAGTCTTTGTTGTTGTTGAAGGGATGGCTGGTAGATACTTTTGTGGCGGAGGTGAGTGATATGTGTTTTAAGGAGGATGGGTAGAGGCTCGACTATTTTTCCATGCCAAGGAAAGTTCCTTTCCTCCATCTTAGCTACTTGTTCCATGGTAGAACAAAATAACTTACTTGGAGGTTGGGTAGAAGCTCGGTTGTTCTTCCACGCAAGGTAAGGATCGTTCCTTTCCTCCATCATAGCTACTTGTTCCATGGTAGAAACAAAGTAACTTGCTTGTCATGCACAACTACACAGAAACAGTTAGCAATGACAAGCACATGTAATCAAGCTTAGAATAATTGGATACAAAAAGAACTTAGACTCATCGAAAATAAAACAATATGTAACAACCGTAATCACCGGCAACTGCGCCAAAATTTGTGGCTTGCTGTTATGACTGCAAAAGATAAAACCTAACTTGGTCGCTAAGCTACTAGCAAGGGAAAGTAAGGGTCGAACCCATGGGAAAACAGTGTTAGCCACTGAACGTGTTCGGTTCAATAAGCTAAGTCGGATTAAAATGGAGGGTAATGGTGACAACTAATTAACAGCTATGTCACTTAAGGAATGGAAATCAATCTAAAAGGTCAAAATATTTTTGTTAAGAAATAGACTTATGATGTATTATTGTATTCATTTGGAGATTTAATTACTTCAATTCATGAAGTTGTATATACTATTTAGGGTTGTTGTATTGTGGACCATAAAAGGATCGAGATCGCGTTTTGAGTTATATTCCGCTGCAGGTTATTATCTAATTGAGGTTAATTAATGATATTTGAGGTTTGTGAATGCTATGTGTGATTAGCTAGCAGCTAGGAAGTGTGAGACGACCGTGTGCTGAGTTAGCCACCTAGCGAAGGAAAAAGATCTTGTGATAATCTGAAATCAATTTGGGTTATTATTGGTGGTCAAGAATTGAGAAATAGAAATAAAGGAAGTTGAATGTTGAGTATTGAGAAATTGAAATTTGAAAAAAAAGTGGGTGAAAAGATATATTGAGATTTTACCTTATAGTACGAATGATTTGAGGAAATTATGTTTTAGATATTATGCAGAATTTGAATCGGATATAGTGATCATTGAGTTTGGGACCAATCAATCTCTTTGGGATATTAGAGCTTTAGTTAAGAGTTCAATTAATTTGATATCTCTAAAATTGTTTTATGTGTTGAACTAGTTTTGCAATGAACAAAAGTTTTGTGTTTCCAGATTTCGAGGACGAAATTTATTTTAAGGGTGATAGTATGTAATGGCCCATTCTTTAAACAACTATCATGAAAGGCTAACAATTATATTATTAGTTTAAATACCAAACTAAAATTATTTTCTTAAAAAGTTTTGTACAGTTTGTCATAATCTAGTATTTACTAGTTATATATGTTCTGGAGAAAGAACTTTGGTTTCATTTACATTGAAGTAAAAAGACGATTTTGCCCTTGAATTATAAAAACAAGGAGCTCTATAGAACTATTTAGAAATCTTATGAAAAATGATTTCCTATGGCTGTTTACCTCACCCTCCCTTGAGCCAAAACCCCAAAAAGTAATCCTTCATCTTTGTCTCGCACTTCCCTCACCTTCTCTTGAATTGTCAGGCCACACGGCTGGGACTGCCGTGCTGCAAGCCGTCGGTGTTATTGTTCTTATTTCTTTTTCTCTTATTTGTTGGTTGCTGTGGTGCGTTCTTTCTCTCTCCCCTCTGCTCTGTCTGCTTGTTGCTGCTCGTGGTCTGGCGATTCTGCCGCCGTGGTGCCGTTGCGGGTGTCGGCGTCACCGTGAGACTGACATCATTTATCTACTATCACTCCTTGTCTTTTATTCAAGCTTTACCACTGTTCTAATTTCTCCCTTACTTGAATAACGAAGACAAAAATCAAGTTTTGGTTTTGTTAAGGTGAATTGTTGTGGAATTCATGTATCGATTGATGATCAATAACTTAGAGAATATGGGAGATTCAGCAAGAAATGGAAGTGATATTAAGAGAGTGAGCAAAGAGTTCATTGTCAGTAATTTTGCAGTTAAGTGCGCTCCAAAGGGATTAACGATCGTAAGTCGTGATATGAGAGATGTCTAGTTCAACCCAAGATGGAGATTATATTATTGTTAAGAAATATACTTATGATGTATTATTGTATTCATTTGGAGATTTTATTACTTCTGTTCATGAAGTTGTATATTCTATTTTTGGTTGTTGTATTATGGACCATAAAAGGACTTGGATCGCGTTTTTAATTATCTTTTGCTGCAGGTGATTATCTAATTGAGGTTAAGTAATGGTAATTGAGGTTTGTGAATGTTAAGTGTGATTAGGCTAGCGGCGGAAGTCAGTTGTTACAGATTACCTCAACTTAATTGGTATCACTAATTGTAGTGATTACATCTGTAACAGCCCGCACTTCCGAACTACTAGCTAATTTTTTTTTTTTTTTTTGAGGAATAGGGGAGGGATGATATCATTAATCATGGAACATTGAAAGATTACAACCAACCCATACAAAGACTCGGAAAACAATACAAGCAACATAAACCCTAGACATATTAACTCCACTGAAGAACTGCTAGCTAATCTTTAGTCTCTCTAGTGGAGAATTTTTCTTCCCATCTATTGGGTTATATCTACCCATATATTGGATTTTATCTCTCGCCATGTGAGAATTTGGAGACTTTTTTTTTGGTTTTTTGTGTAATTCAAAGGTTGATTTGTTAATCAAAATTTGTGCAGAGTTGCAACAAATGTCAGTACTTCGTTTACAATCACTTGAATTAAATTCAATTCTACTACAAAATTACAAAAGATCAACCTAACTCTCTTGTAGAAGGCTGCATCATACAACAATGTGAAAGACAAGGGTTTTCAAAAGTGTTAGATCTCCTCAATAATCATGGTTTTGTCATATTAAAATTGTATTTATTGTAAAATATTATATATGCCCTATGGCCGTTTGGTAGTCGTTAATAAATTTCGGTAATGGGAATGAATTTTAAGTATAACTTACAAGGAAAGACCCTTAAAATCTCCATGGGAGGCAATTTCAATCTCCAAGTTTGTGATTTTTCTCCACGGGAAAGAAATCACTCCTAATTTTCATTACTACTCATTACCACCTAACAAGGTGGTATTGGATGAAAATGAAAATTCAAGAAGAAAAATAGACACTATAGGATAAATTAAGATTACCACTGGAAATGAACCATGATTTTCTTCACAAAATTACATACAAATTCATTCCCATTACCACCATTTATAACCAACTACCAAACCAGGCAGTTGGGGCTACATAGAAGAAGTTAAAGATGGAAATATTAAACAATAAATAAAGCATTAGTTATATCGATTGACGTGTGATTGTATCATTAATTTTTTAAATAATACATATTTGTTAGTTTTGACTTCTAGATGTATGACTCCGATTCAGTAAATTAATTTTAATTCCAAAAGATTAGATTTAGATTAAATTAGATTGTATCCTGTTGATATGATAACTTACTACTAAATCTTGTACACTTGGAAAAATAGGATTTTAAAGCTTGTCTAAGATTACTATCAAGCTCCTGGCCACTGCAAATGTAAGGTATTTGTAGAATGCCAGTACCATACTTGAACTCCATCAAGTTTAAGGTAGCACATCGGTAGCAATATGCTTCTATCCGATCCCATGAAGAGGTTGAAAAAAGAATAGTCATTATAATTCAAGTTACCAAGGGTTTGGCCTTGCGTAAATGCCCCATACTATTTACAAGATCTTTGCGAGTGCAAACAGGGAACATGTTAATATCATTCAGAACTTTCAGTCGCCACAGAACATAGGGAAAGCTAAGCTGATCCCGGGACGTAAAGCGAACCACTTCATTGAACCAAAGACACATGAAAAGGTTAGTTAAGGGTGAGTGTTCTCTGATGATGATTGAAGCTTCAGCTAGAGCTGCACAGAGAAAAGATTTCATGTATTAATAAGCAACCGAAAACACATCATTAGAAGCAAATATTGATATATAGAAGCCATATGAATAAGATGTTCCACCTACAAAGCACGTATATACTCTAAAATCAAATGTACTCCAAAACCCTGACATGTATCATATGATCAGAGGCCTCTAATAATGTCTATCCATAGAACCAAGCAAAGAAGCATCAAACCTTTCCTTCCATTAAATCTCTTATCATCAGGAAGACCATCAGTGCGGTACTGAGATAATTGCACCTCAACTTCTTCTGGGGTTGCCTTATTCTTCTTGACAACAGCTTTAGCTTCATCATATACACTACTGCGGGCACCGTGCTGGGATATTGCAAGTACAGAGTTTGATCGCCAAAGCAGTGCTTCCAGCACTCCCAAGGGATCCCTCCTGAACTGAGACTTTGAATCAACCCATATAGAGTACTCTGCATTTGGAAACAAGCGATGGCCCAACATCTAACCAAAAGTTAGAAGGAAAAAACAACTGTTAACTCCAACATAAGATAGAGATCCCACAAAAATAACAGAAATTGAACTAGACTATTCTGTGTCAGCAAAGTGAGAGACCAAGAACAAAACAATAACAAAAAGCTCCATAATCATGCCCAACTTTCTTCAATGATTGATCACAAGATTCTAGACCAGAGAGAAAAAGAGAAGATCAAAGCTGCATAAAGTTAAGATCTATCACCAAGGCCTTAATCCTAATAGGAGGGTTGTTCACATAGATTATCTGCCTCCTTTCCCTTTTAATCATGTATGACTTGACCAAGATTTACATTGACACGTTAGATCCATATAATCCATAGACATCTCTAATTTCAAATGATACATGGCATTTATAATATAATATTTCCCCTTCAGAAAAGAGGAGAAATGAAGCAGAAAAAGATGTAAAAACAGTATAAGAATGAGTGGATGACAATCACAAAACAATTTTATGAGGAGCTGTGAGATGTAAATTATACTAGTGTATCACAAGTTGACAATACAGAGGCTAAGGTTATGAGGAGCTACAGAACTCAGTGCTACTATATAATGTGCAGATAGAACTAGCAACAGGCTAGCACATCGAAGCAAGTTTAGAATACTCAGCACAATGGATGTGAAATACAACCCAAAGTTGTAAAATTGTCAGCCGTACAATTGATGAGTCCAAATCATTGACAGGTCAAAAATTCATAAATTAGATCTACGTGTTCAAATATGGACTCCAAAGGTAGTATTTGCTTATGAATCTTATCTTAAATTTTGTGACAAAAGGAAATTGACAAGAGCAAAAAAAGAAGAAAAAACTAGAAAAGCCAAAAAAAAGAACCTATGAAATGGTCGTCAACCTTTTCCTTCTTATCTATACTAATATATTAAAAGGTGTTCATAACCAAGGAACGGCGCCACATGGTGCTCTCCCTTAGGTTGTTTTAGTACACATGATCCATATACAACAAAAAAAAATAGTAAATGCATTGTATAGGATTTGATCCCATGACCTTCAAGTTTATATACTAAAGTCTTAACCACTAAACTAAATGATATTTGGTGATATTATTTTAAAGTAATTTATTAATAATGAAAACTATAAGTTCCCGGGCATAGCCCCGGCCTACATACTAGTTTCTATTAATTAAGAGACACTCGAATGCTTTAACAAACAGCTGTATCACAAGCATGCAAATGTTAGGCAAGGACATTGTACATATATCCACAAAGCTAGAAACATAACATAAAGAAATAATGACAGTACCTTAGGAATTTTACCATTGAGTCGCTGGTCTATGAAAGGGAGATTCCTGACAATCACAATTCGCCACTTGCCAATAAAATGATCATCACCAACTTTCCGCCCCTGCTTCTCCTGTGTTGCAAGGGTGATTTCATCCCAAAATGCCACATAGCAGACCTGAAAGCAGCACAAGCTAATAAGCACATGGTGAAAAACAATCCTTATATCAATCAAGATAGGTAGAAAAGATGCAAACCTTTTGAAGAGATGCTTTTGACATCCCGATAGGCTGATAAAGATCATCTCCACCGCCAAATGCACAAGTAGAGACGACAATATTGCAAGTTTGCAGGTATTCTTTATCCTCGTGTGAAATCTTGAATCCTCCATTTTCGCTAAAGAAACCACAATGTACCACAGGAGTTTCAGTCACCTGTATAGGAAATATCAACAGTGCGACATTGGATAAAAATATGGGCTTGAACTTACATGCACATGTATTTAGGCGTTAGAGAGACATATAAAACTACTAGTGGGTTAGAAAATAGTTCGACGACCTTGGAAGATAGGCTCATCTAAGCATAAAAAATTGTTACTCTTCAGACAACAGTTAAAAAGAAATCCCCAAAAGGATATGTATCAGACAGATTATTTAACCTTACCAGCTACCTATACGTAGTTTTCAAAACAAATACCCCAAATGAAACATGTCATTTTCACAAAACAATCCCCAATAATTTTATCGAAAAGTTGTCAAAGACTACCTTATAATAACATGTTTTTGTGAGAACCTACCTTATAAGAAAAAGATCTGAACAACTACCTTTCAAAGCATAAATGTTGTAGAAAGCTACCTTTGGCCGGATTTTGGTTATTGACCACCATTTCTGGCGTTGACCTTTCATTTTTTTCCGCTTTTCTCCTTTCCGTTTCCCTCCAATTTCACCTAAAATATTAATTTCCCTTTAAAAGTTGGTGTTAAGATGCGGTAGTTTGGCAAATTTCGATAAATAATAAGTAAAAAACAAAGGGAAAAGAAAAGGTCAATGCCGGAAAACGATGGTCAATGGTCGGAAGCCGACCAAATGTAGTTTCTTATGATATTTTTGCTTTAAAAGGTAGTTTCTCACAACTTTTTTTAATAAGGTAGACTTTCGCGAAAATGAGTTTTTATAAGGTGGTTTTTTTGCATATTTTCCTAATATTATTTAAAAAATTATGATTTCAGATACAATTTATTTTGTCTATCATACTGATTGCACTCAGTAAATTTTTAGTTACAACAATTTGGAATACCATACTAGTTACATGCATTGAAAAATGTCAATAAGAGTCCTTGTTTCAGTTATGTTTTGTTTGTCAAGTATATTTAACTGATAGTTTTGATTTGCTTAATCTGTTGAATAGATTTTCTTGATTTAAGAATGAGATATATCAATGATATTTGAGAAAACTCACTCTATTGACCTATGGTATTCTTCATTGTTTCGTGGAACTAAAAACACTATTCTTTAGAGCATGTACAATGGGGCTCTCCAACTAGTTCTCCAACTAGCTCTCCAAGGAAAGAGAAAATGGAGAGCCACCTCTTACCCAACAATGGGGCTCTTGGGTGTGTCTTGGGTGTATCTCCATGGAGACACTTTGCAAAGTGGCTCTTAGGGGAGATACCATTTGGATTGAAGGAGAGATGGCTCTCCAATGTATGAGGCCCACATACTATTGTAATTACTTAAGTTTTCTTTTCCTCTTGCAACCATTTAATGATCTTTTTTATAAAAATTAAAAAAAAGATGGTAATAATTACTATCCCAACTATAATTTTTCTTAATGTATAAAATGAGCCTAATATTGGATATATTTCATAATTCATACACAAAATCTACTATCTTTTTTTAACTTATGAAATTAAATATTAGCATTCAAAGTTAATAGTTTTTAAAAAAAAATCTACATTACATAAATTATGAAAAAGATTACCTTTTTTGCATTTATATTTAATTTACATGAATAACTTTATTTACATAACTTTGATCATAATATGAAATGAGGTTCATTTATTGACATGGGGACCACCAAACAATGAAAAGTTGAATGGAGAGCTCTTTAAAGAGTTTTATTGTTGTTGGGTGTTTTTAGATATAGTTCTTGAGAGTAACTTGAAGAGAGAGAATAGATGAGAGAGAGTGGAGAGCTAGTTGGAGAGCCATGTACCATTGTACATGCTCTTAGTGAACTACTTTCATTCAATAAGAGTCCTTGTTTCAGTTATGTTTTGTTTGTCAAGTATATTTAACTGATAGTTTTGATTTGCTTAATCTGTTGAATAGATTTTCTTGATTTAAGAATGAGATATATCAATGATATTTGAGAAAACTCACTCTATTGACCTATGGTATTCTTCATTGTTTCGTGGAACTAAAAACACTATTCTTTAGAGCATGTAGAATGGGGCTCTCCAACTAGTTCTCCAACTAGCTCTCCAAGGAAAGAGAAAATGGAGAGCCACCTCTTACCCAACAATGGGGCTCTTGGGTGTGTCTTGGGTGTATCTCCATGGAGACACTTTGCAAAGTGGCTCTTAGGGGAGATACCATTTGGATTAAAGGAGAGATGGCTCTCCAATGTATGAGGCCCACATACTATTGTAATTACTTAAGTTTTCTTTTCCTCTTGCAACCATTTAATGATCTTTTTTATAAAAATTAAAAAAAAGATGGTAATAATTACTATCCCAACTATAATTTTTCTTAATGTATAAAATGAGCCTAATATTGGATATATTTCATAATTCATACACAAAATCTACTATCTTTTTTTAACTTATGAAATTAAATATTAGCATTCAAAGTTAATAGTTTTTAAAAAAAAAATCTACATTACATAAATTATGAAAAAGATTACCTTTTTTGCATTTATATTTAATTTACATGAATAACTTTATTTACATAACTTTGATCATAATATGAAATGAGGTTCATTTATTGACACGGGGACCACCAAACAATGAAAAGTTGAATGGAGAGCTCTTTAAAGAGTTTTATTGTTGTTGGGTGTTTTTAGATATAGTTCTTGAGAGTAACTTGAAGAGAGAGAATAGATGAGAGAGAGTGGAGAGCTAGTTGGAGAGCCATGTACCATTGTACATGCTCTTAGTGAACTACTTTCATCCCTTGACCCTCAAGTTGCCCAGGTGTTATCATTTGTATATTTTGCAAGTCAGTTTTATCATCAACACTCTGATTCCTTCCTTATTGTCATTGTTATATATCACAACATCAAAGAAAGCGCACATTAAAAATACATACTTCATACGAATTATAAATCATTATGTTTCAAAAATTAAGTATTCATACACATCAAGCCCTTGTGTTTTAAACAACTTAAAAAACCAGTTGTAATAAGTATCAATTGCAGATGTTTGTTGCTTATCTATTGATTTACAGTACTTGGATACTATCTATTTGGCCCTTATTGTTTGCCTAATTTGGAATTAGTAGGCATTACCTCTTTTTGTTTCATACTCCCTCTATCCCACATTACTCTTTACCAGGAAAATAAAACGCCGTCGCGGTCGCGGGAACGACCGCGTTGCATCTCAATTTCACTTGAGTGTGGGAGTAAAAAGAAAAAGGGAATAAAAAAGAAAAAGGGTAGAAAAAAGAATAAAGAGAGAGATAAGAAGTCTCTCAATTCTCAGGTGACTAGGGCTGCTGGCAGTCATAAAATAAAAAGATAAAGGCAAGAAAAAAGAAGAGTCAGAAAGAGAAAAGAAGAAGAATCAGATAGGCAAAAGAGAGAAAGAGAATCGACGAGCACTAACCTGAAAACAACAACCGCCAATGTCCAGCGGCACTTATAGTGCCGATAGCAGCTAGAGATATGCCGCCGGCATTCTCTGCCATGACCAGACCGGTTAAGCAGTGGCCATCAGTTACCTCCCCCACGCATATTAGGGTTTCTTTAAAATTAGGGTTTTCATTTTAGACTTCAATTCGAAGTAATCCAATGAAAATTACTTGAGGGGTTTGTGTTGAACTAGAGTTTGAAAACCCGGTAAGATTAAATTCAAGAAATTTAGGTCAAATTTGTGTTTTTTCTCAGATTTCCCTCTTCATCGCGTTTTTACACAAAGTGGCCAATAGAGCATTCTAGAACACAGTAAACCCGTTACATAACCGAGTTTGGCGTGAATTTCCTTGCATCGTTCTACAACAGGTTTTCTCGGAACGACAACTCTCAAACCCATTACAAAGTTTCGTTCTAGAGCAGAACAACCAAGTGTGTGCTCTTTACACTTTCCATTTTCATGTCCCACATACTTTTTAGACTTCTATTTCTAGACATGGCTCACTACTATTTTGATCTATTTACTTTTCAAGCATACCCACCACGCTCACTCCTCCAAATAAAATAATTCTCAACTAACGCCTATCACATCTACTTCTTCAATAACATAACATTTAATAACCAAACAACTTATCATCGACAACTACATACCGTAATAAGTGTAAGGAGTAATGTGGGAGGCAGGGAGTACAATCGTGAAACATAAAAACCAAGCATTACGAAGGTTAAATCACAAAAGCTTCGAGAATGCTTCCATTGGCAATATGGTAACCTTCTAAAAGCAAGAAACTTAAGCTGGAGTTTGCTCCCATTATAAATAAGTATTTTCTTTTTTTGATGATATGGAGTCCATATGTTAGGTTTTGAGCACTAAACTATTCTTAAGTTCTTAGTTTTAAAAGGAGCGAGGCGCACCGAGGCGCAAGGCGAAGGCATGCGCATCCTGTAGGCGAGGCGGACTTTTGGTGCCAAATACCTTTAAATTCAATTATAGAACATATTTATACTCAAAACAGCATAACGATTTTCAAAAAATATAAGCTGCTGTAAATAAATATTATAAGCTACTTGTCAGCTATTGTAATTCAATAAAAGAAAGTGTTGCTATAATCGATATTTAGGGGGTAAGGGTATTTTAGGGAGTCTCTTTATTAGTTAGCTTGAAGAATAAGTTAGATAGTTTGTTAGGGAAAGTAGTATAAATATAGAGCAAAATAGAATGTGAAAATCATGTTGAATATTGATAGGAAAATCGGGTGAGCTTTTAAGAGTTCAATGGAGAGAACAAGCCTCTCGAAAGCTTGTAATTATCCTTTATATTGCTGTAATTTCACTTTATGAATCAAATCTTCTATTTCTTCCTTAATCTCTGCAGTTAATGGTGTCCAAGCTATGTTAGTTCATAGCAAATGGTATCACAGCGAGATTAGAGAGCTGATCTTCGAATTCCAAAAAAAAAACATGAGAGAAACAATGCAACACATAAGAAATATGATCAGTGAGGGATTCACTCAAATCATGGGCAACTTATATCCATGGTATCCAGATATGAAGAAATTGCAATTCCCTCTATTTAATGGAAAAAGTCCGAATGAATGGATTTAGGAGATGGAAGATTACTATTAGAGGCTGCCATTGTCGGACACGAAGGCGAGGCGTTGCCATGGTTCCTGTGGGAGCACCATCGTCGACCGTTCTACCAGTGGGAAGAGTTGAAGGAGCTGGTTGCACGACATTTCCGTACAACGAGGACAAGCGCGCGGCAATGGAGGTTAAACCCGAAGAGTGTGGGAGACATGGTGGAGAACCACACCAAATTTTGGAAACTATTTGCTTCCGTAGAGAAGATTCCAGAAGTGGTGGCATCTTCAGCGAGCTTTTTCCAAGAAATCAAAACCACCATCTATGAAGGGGGAGAAGAAATCCACCAAAATCAGATGAAGGCGAGTTCGGTGGGGAGCCGAGACCAAGCGAAGGTGAAAAGTCAATCTGAAGGTGCGTCGTTTTCTTTCGCTGGTTGTTTTACCAACGGCGAACAAGCGGGTGTTGCTTGTGAATTTGAAGGTTTTGGGAGCCAAGGCTGCTTCACTAGTGGTAGCTCCGGCAAACTCCTCGATGGACGAAAGAGAAACATATTTGAACAAAGAGGTGTTGGATGCGGTGGTGGTCCGGGTCTTTTGGCCGATAATGGTAAGTCTAGTGATGGAACCGCCACTTGTGGTGGCTTGAACGAGAAAGATTTGAGAAAGATGGGGACGTAGAAAGTGGGTCCGGTGGTGATCCAGGCCTCTTGGCCCGGAAACATAAGTATGAAAGAGGAACAACCACTTGTGGCAGCCTAAAGGCGGGTCAGCAGCCAGTGGATCAGGTGGTGGACCCGTATATTTTTTCGGAGGTGGGCTAACCTCCTATGCCGGCAGGACTTTGTGGTGGAGTACTCAATGGTGGTCTTCAGCAAAAAATTCCAGAAAAAGAGGACGACAGAGAAGTGTGCGTGGGAAGTTGGCTTGGAGAGGAAGCCACTTCCAGAAGATGTTACTAAGGGTAATATTGTAAATGGCCTCAATGTGGGAAAAGACAAGAAGGTAAGGCACGCGCCTTTTTCTTTCTCTCAAAGACCCAACTTCCATTTAATGAATGAGGCAAAGACTATAGTTGGGCCCCACAATTTAAAACCCACATATTTTTCAATCCATGAGTCCAACTTTGTGGTTGGGCTAATTAATTCTAAGCTTAGTTTTAAAAGGCGCGAGGTGCACTAAGGCGCAAGGCGCAAGGCGAAGGGAGGCGCAAGGCGAAGGGAGGCGCAAGACGAAGGCGCACGCATCCCGTATGCGAGGCGCACCTCTAGTCCCAGATTTTTAGAAATCATTTATAGATTATATTTTATACTCAAAACAACATTATAATTAAAAAAAGAGCTGCTATAATTTTAAAAATTAGATAAGCTACTGCTACTGTATTTCTAAAAATTAACTCCTCCAAGAAAATAAAAAATAAAAAGTTGTAAGTGTTTATTCAAAGAAAAACCATGTGACCAGAGACTAGGCACAACAAAAGCAGAACAGAAGAAAAGACAAGAGAGGACTAGAGGAGAAGGTTAAAAGAAAAACAGAAAAGAGAAGAGAAAAAAAAAAAGGCTGAGGACAACAAAAGACTAAAAAGGAGAGGAGAAGGTAAAAAAAATAGAAAATAGAAAAAAGAGCACGTGAGTGACTGCTTCTCACGTTTAAAAAAAAAGAGTGACTGCTTCTCACTCTTGGAAAGTGGGGTTATAGCTTTATAGGTCGAAGAAAGACAAGGAGAAGAGAGAGAATGAAAGGAAATTAGGTTAGAGAAAGAAGGAAAGAACGACTCGCCTGGAAACCTTCACCGGCAACGAACGCCGGCAGATCTGCTGCCAGCCACCATCGGACACCATCGGACATTAATCACCGGCAGATCTTACCCAGTCATCCACAATTTTCCAGATGTTTCGAATTTTGCAAATTAGGGCTTCGAATTTGGGGTTAGATTAAAGTTATTTCATGCAATTAATTGAGGGCTTTTGCTCGAATTTACATACTAAAGACGGGGTAAGAGTTAATTTGGATTTTTCTCTTGTTTTTTCATGTTTTAAACTCAGATTTCTTCTTTCACTCGCTTCTAAACCAAAGGCGACTCAGGCGGCGCGCCTTGCGCCTCTGAAAAGGCGGCGTGAGGCGCGCGCCTTTACGCGCCTGCCGTTGTGCCCCTCGCCTGAGCTGATGGATGCGATTTTCTCACCGCCTTGGGTCGCCTTGCGCCTAAAGTAAGATTCTAAGCCCATTTCCCAAGCAACAAATGTGAATTCTGATTAACCCTACCCTTCACCACATACATCAGCCCAACTCAATTGATTTGAATTACTCCACCTCATTCTTAAAACAAAATTCCCTTTACTCCTCCAATGAGACCCACCAAAAACATTACGTCCCACTTAAGAAAATTTGATGCTATTGGTTTCAAATCCAAAATTTCCTCCCACTTTTTAACCCTTCTCCCTGTACTAATCTTTAAACTCAATTCTTCCATGTTTTTGCCCAATCCAGATACCAATCCAAATACCACTCCGCGAACCTGTACACTTATCATCTCAATTTAGACACCATAAATTCTTCCCATAATTCTATATTTTGTCCTACACATTTGAATTTCTTTTTCATGGCAAGCCAATGGCAATCACATTGACACTTGTCTATCAAGTGCTCCAACGTCAATGGCAAGTGTGTTTTGTTGATGCCAAAGTTCCTGCACCTCTCTTTCGGAACTACTCACCGAAAGTGTAAAGCAACTTTCGTTAATGAGCAAAAATTCAATCGAAGCTCACTAAACCGTGTTGGGATCATTGCTTTGCGCGGCCGGAATCGAGTGCCAAATACTATCCACTTTGAGGACAAAGTGGAAGTTTGGGGGGCCGTAATGCTATAAATCGATATTTAGGGGGTAAGGGTATTTCAGGGAGTTTTTTTAAGACTAGTTAGCTTGAGGAATAAGTTCGATAGTTTGTTAGGGAAAGTAGTATAAATATAGAGCAAAATAGAATGTGAAAATCATGTTGAATATTGACAGGAAAATTGGGTGAGCTTTTAAGAGTTCAATGGGAGAGAACAAGCCTCCCGAAAGCTTGTAGTTATCCTTTATATTGCTGTAATTTCGGTTTATGAATCAAATCTTCTATTTCTACCTTAACTGCATCAAGTTAATGGTGTCCAAGCTATGTTAGTTCATAGCAATTGTATATTTTATTTATTCAAAAAATCAATGTGATTAGAGGCTTTTTTAGAGAGGAATTTGGAGGGGGAGCCTAATCAAGAAGAACAGAAGAAGAAAAGGACAGGAGGAAAAAGAAAAAGAAAAAGAAACTAAGAAAATAGAAGGAAAAAGAAGAAAACAAAGAAAAGAAAAATAGAAAAGAGCACGTGACTTCCTCAGTCACTATTTGGAAAAAAAGATACGGGGAAGTGGGTCCCTTCTATGGCTGTAGAAAAGAAGATCGAAGAAAAGTGAAGAACATAGAGAAAGAGAAGAAGATGGAAGAAAGAGGAAAGCACACCTCAAGGTCGCGCGCCGAGACCGGAGATTTGGTGCCTGAATTGATGATAGATGGTCCACCGGCTTCAATTGTCCCCACCAACGAGTTGGCGACCATCAATAGCCACCAAATCATAAATTAGGGTTTTCTCCCAAATTAGGGATTATTAATTAGGATTCAATTTAATGAAATTTAATGCAATTAAAAACGGGCTTTTGCTCGAAAGTGGTAAATTAAAGCCAAGTTTGTTAAAAATTAAAAAAAAATTGTGTTTTTGCAACTACTCAACTCAAATCTACTCTCCTGCGCCTCTCTACTTAAATCGGCCATACAAGCAAGAAGCGCGTGCCTCTCCTCTCCTGACGTGATTCGCCTAGCCTGAGTTTGAGGAGGCGATTTTCTCAACGCCTCTACTCGCCTAGCCATCCCTTATACATAAATGAGGATGAAACACCACCCTGATGCTGCCTTTAGGGGTGAAAGTTCGATGTACGGTTTGGAGCGGACTCAGGCCTAGGCCTAGTCTAATCTAATCTAATCAGAAGAAAATTTGGATTTCAATTTTCCAAACCAATTAGAGTTTGAATCCAAACTAATCCAACCCGAATTTTCAGTTACTAGATTGGATCCAATCCGAAATATCCAAATTTTTTAACACTATTCTTTTGAGGAAATGATTTAGGCACGAGCATCATTCGATTATAGAAGTAATTCATATAATCCCATAAAAATTCAGTAATAACAACTAATAATTCATACAAACCTATTAATTTTATCGAAAACACTCAAGCCCAATCCCAAATATACAAATATACAATATAGGGCTTATTTGTTATTTGGTTATTTTAGATTTTTGGATCCAATTGTCCTCAATCCAAACCAATCTGAAAATCCAAATTTAAAAAAAACTCAATCCGAATCCAATCCGAATATAGTTCGAGTCCAATCCAAAACACTAATTCGGTTTCAATTGGATTGAATTTCGGTTTTAATCCGAATAACTTTCACCCCTAGTTGCCTTGTCCAGGATCCTTATCGACTAGGAAGAGACAAGTCTTAATGGAAGTTGCGGGACAAAGGCTCATTCTTTATCTTCTAGATAATTGATCATCCTATCTTGTTTGAATGAGGTTACGATTTAACGACAAACCAAAGAATAAAGAAAATCTCGCGAAGTCCATGATTCCTTACTCAAGAGATTCAAAAGCAAAGCCATGATTCTTGATTCGAGAGATTCACAAAGCAGAGGTGGTTTGGCCATTAATATATAACATGACTATGAAAGAAAAAGGGAAAAGAGCATCACCTCATGATCAGTCATGGCGTGAACAAATGTAAAATAGAACTTCATACAATCAAAAAAAGAGAATCAATCAGCCTTATAAATAGTAATAGCATGACCAAATGTAAGATGGATCATCCCCTAATCTAAACAAGAGAATCAATCACAGCCTAAGCAAGCATCTGGTTTTTTAAATATCTTTTGGCTATAGATCAAAACAACGTGTTATCATCAAATACTTCTTTGCTACTCCTTTCGCCCAACACTCTCTTTCTCGATAAATAGTTCTCCAAGTTCTCTCTCATTCCATAAAAAATACCTCCACCCGTCATTGACGACTCTATAAGTCGGATGGTACCGGGATCCCTTCACATCTAACTTTTTAATAATATAATACTCCACCAATCACAAGTTAATCTTTACTCTTTCCATTTTCATTTGTCTCACAAAACTCTTTAAGTCTTTATACTTTATCTCTGGACTTGATCCACTATTATTTTAATCTTTCTACTTTTCAAGCATAGTTCACCACTCCCTCTCCTCCAAATAAAACAATACCTCACTAACTCCTATCACATCTACCTTTTCAATAAAATAACCCTCCAAATAGAAAAAAAAAATTGCTACCTAAATCTAACCATTAGAGTACAGGCACATAAGCTAATAGCTACCCAAATTCTAACCAATAGCTTATCTGCCTCCTTGTGGACTTGGAATTGTAGATTCACATGCAGATGCCACATGCTCTGATGATGCAGCTGCTGGAGCCTGTCTCTTCTACAAGTGGCTTGATGCTTTCTGCAAAAAAAGGGGCCCAAGTTTCATGATAATTGAAGAAGTCACTAAGTCAAGCTAAGCCTATTTTGAGCTAAACTGATTAAGCTTTTAGCTTCAATCATTCTTGCTTAATGGATTAAGTTTCCACTAACATCAACTGATTACAGTTGTATGGACTGGTATAGAGTGGCACTTAGATGCTAGCACACTCAGACACTTAGCAACAGGGGGTAAACGTAAGCAAAAGGCTCATTAGGGTTTAGCACTTAGAATGTTAGCCCGTTTTCCCTTGCTTAATTCTGGACGTGCTTTGGTCAATTCTGTTGCTTTAGTTCTACGGTTAGGGACTGCTCCGAAGCTATTGAAAAATTGCATTTCCGAAAGCGATTATATAAAAATCTAAAGGCTCTGCTTTATCAAATGATGCTTAACCGCTTGTCGAGCAGCTTTTCATTTGCTTTTTCTTCCACTGGTCGATGTAAACTGCGATTCTTCATTCATTGTAGTGTCTTACCTTGCTTGCTTTGCTCCATGTTAGCACAAGGTTCATAAGAGAAGAGGGATAACATTTAGGTGAGGGTTTCCTTCCACCCTTGGTCATAGTAAAGCTAAACTAAGTTATGGCTTAACTGAGCTCACTCATCAGTGTGATCCATACGTGATAAAGCTAATTAGTCTTGCTTAGTGGTTAAGCCGTTTAGGGTTGGTCTGCTTGCATTGCCCCCCAAAAAAGAAAGTACAAAGCAAATTAAGTGATCATTACAGATTCAAATTAGAGGCAGATCAATCTGATTAATTGAAACTAAATGCTTATGCATTGATAACAGGAAATGTTTTAATGATTTCAATCAAGTAACTTTTAATCTAGTTTTATTCATGTGAATTAAAGTAACTTTCAATCCAACACTACAAGAGCAAAAGCTTTAAGTTGCAGGTACCAACCTTGAAACTCTTCTCCTCTGAACTGGTGATTGGTATCCTGTAAATAAGTTAAACCTTCCAGCTTCTCTTTTCTGATGAGAAAATGTTGAATTTTCTCCTGCGTAAGGGTTGCTATCTTCTGATATATAGACCACATTCTTGACAGGAGCTTTTGAGCCTTTTACCATAGGGATATCCAGAAGCTCAAGATCATCAGCTGATAGGATTGTCAAGCAACCTGATACAACCAACAAATTTGTACTAAAGATCAACATGCTATCAATCCACTAAAAGGACGGAAAAGAGAAAATAGAACTTTGGAAAAGAAATATAATATACTCCAGACTAAACTATTTCATATTCCTTCTCCTGTCTGGACCCATGAGGTGTGGGTCTCTCCAATAACATTCACGCCATAAGAATAATTAATTGAAAAGATTTACAAGTATGTAACAGCAAAGTGATTGCAAATCTATGATACCAAGCAAAGCATGACACAGGATGGAGCAGTAAATTAATCTCTTTTACAGATGAAAGTTGCCAATTCGCCAATTTACCCTCTTGTAAAGATCTACCACTGTTGGCTCAGAAAAATAACAGGACGTTGACAGATACAAGATAGGTTGACTCCCCCTTGCTAATTA
The DNA here is from genome assembly GCA_947648045.1 of Beta corolliflora. Lineage (NCBI taxonomy): Eukaryota > Viridiplantae > Streptophyta > Magnoliopsida > Caryophyllales > Amaranthaceae > Beta > Beta corolliflora. Next base: position 77,252 of record CANSZD010000719.1, on the reverse strand, counting down.
ATATTTTAAGCAAATACAGCGAGCTAAACATGTAAAATTCCAGCACCTCCCAACAGTAATGACACTACCCACATACTTGAACAGAACAGTCATCAATCACTCTCACATCATAAAATCACATGGGAAATGGTATATGACAATAATCTACATAGCAAACAGTACTCAAAAGCACCAAACATATTTGTTAATCCTACAAAATTAGAAGCCCTGTTTCTTGATAAGAGCATATAGAGTGTGGTGTATAGTGGGGAAGAAAACATTTTCTAGCAAAATTGGTCGTCTCATTTTCCTTGATTATGTTTTGTAAAGGATGAGAATAGTTCTCTCAAAGGTGGAAGACATTTTCCTTTTTTAGTGAAGGAGTGCCATATTTCCTCCCCATTCCTCACCTTATGTTTACCTCCTCTATTTCCATTTCCATTTTTCCTTTATCTCTCACTTCTCTTACACGGAGCCAAACAAAGGAAAATTAATCTATAACTGTGTTTCCTTTGGAATATGTTTTTCGTAGAAAATGTTTTCCGTCCAACCAATCTAATACCTAAGCTCTTCATTTAAGTATAGAAGTCAGAACCAATAAGAAACAATACAAAAAATAGTCCAACTAACAACAAAAGCAATATCAATCCCACTAAAGTAGAAATTAACAATTAAGTTAGGTTCTGCAGTTTGAGACTTTGGTTATTCATTTACGCTGGATACTTCCTCCATTCATTTGTTATTTCTACATATAAGGAGGGTACAAGAATTAAGGAAAAGGGGAAGGGGGACCAAGATTCCATGTGCTATATACATAGAAGAGAGAGAAATATTGTTTGAAAAGGAAAGGAGGACCACAAGAATTTCCAAAAGAGGAGATGTAGCAATTCATACCAAATTTTCATAAAGGGGAAACTTAGAAATTTTATATATATAGGTAACCTGTTGACTTCTTAAAAATAAAAAACGTAAGTAAAATAAAATTAGAAAAACCACCACACCCGCCTACACATTCCCCAAAATCACCCCACCACCCGTTGCACAACCACCACCTTCTCCCATATCCCCCTTTTCCACCTTTTTTTTCTCTCTTCCTCCTTCCCCATCTCTGAACCACTATCCCTCCTCCATTTCCTCTTCTCTGAACCACCATCACTCACATGCCTCCGAAAAACCACACCCCGAAACCACCCACCACACCCCAAAACCACTACCTCTGCAACAAAAGCCCACGAACCACCATCACAAAAGCCCACGAACATTAATGCCTCGCTATATATTATGGTCCTTCCATCTCACACACACACACACTCTCTCTCGTAGTTTCGTGGTGGGTATTTTTAAGGGGATTTATGATTTTATGGTGGTTTCATGGTGGGGTGGGTTGGATTGTGTGCACGTGGTGAGGTGAGTTGGGGTTCCGTGGTGTTGATTGGGCGGTATTTCGTGGGGCGGGCTGGGTAGGAGGTGGGGTTTGGTGGTCTAGGTTGGGTGGTTTTGGGTTGATGGGGGCGGTGCTTGTGTGGCTTTGGTGGTCGCAGGGTGGAATTCGGCGGTGTAATGGTGGTTGAAGTCGGGAGTTGAGGTGGGGAGTTCAAACCTCCCGGTGGGTGGGTTTCGGTGGGGCTCTGGGCGAGTGTGGCTGGGTGGTGGTGGAGGTGGGGTCGTGAAGGTTGGGGTTTGGGTGGGGTTTTTATGGGCTTGGGTGAGTTTTTTAGGGGTAGGGACTGGTGGGGTTTGGTGGTCCGGAGGGAGAGGGAGGAGGGATGGAGAGAAAGTAAAACAAAAAAAAAACAAAAAAAAACAAACCAATTATATTGTTACACATAGCACATGTAACCTACTAAACAGTCACAAACAAGTTAAGCTCAATACAAGAAAATTGTCCTACAAGCTTAACGTAATCAAGAATAATCCAAAGCTTGACTTATTTTGGGAAGACCACGCAATGGTTGGCTTATTTAAAACAAATTTTCCGATATATATTGGAGGATGTACATAATAATATAAAGATATTTCAACCGATTAGGAGGAAATGACCTAGCATAAGAGATAGGAAGTCCCCATTTAACCAAAATGTAGAGCTTGTAGGTGTTTGAAAAAGCTCAAGGTAAGGCCATAGGAGTCCTAGAACCAAGGTGTGAGGCATAGCCTCACCGAAGTGAGGCCATTTGAATAGATTTTTGGTGTACAAAAGGTCGTTCTGCAGCCTTTTGTCTCCCCGCGCGTCTTGAAAAATACTTCACCTAGGTCAATACAAGTGTTTGGCGCGCCCTATCGTCTTCCGCTTCAAAGCTCAATTTTTTCACACGGGAAGTTCGCGTTTAACAAAGCTTTGCTCCTTGTCCGGTAAAGGTAAGGGTACAAGTAATGGGTTCCGTATCAAAGGAAATAGCCAACACTATTACTCTAACAAGTTACAATAGCAACTAGAACTAAAAAGTAAAGTACAACAAGAGAAGAATAAGATGATGAACTACGGTAGCAAGCCAGAGAAGAGCCATAAAGCGAGCTTCAATCATAGACATCCTCTACCAGACAACAAAACACAAGACCGGTAGATCCCACTAAATCATTGGACAAGAAAAAGACCCTTGTTGTCCACAACTCCACATTATAAATTGTGAATTGAACATGGTATAAGCGGAATAAGAACTTCCATATTGCTCCATCCGAGCTTTGCCCTGGTTCATATTGGATATAAACAAATTCCATTCATATCAACAAAATAAGTGGTACATTATGTCAAAACAATTATATACTAGGTCTAATTTCCCGTATATTGAAACATAAAACATCAGTGTCTTTATATAGCTAAAAAAATGGTGATTATATGTTGAATTTCATATACTACCTTCTTACTCAAAATACTACATTCCCGATTCAATATACATTATAATTCAATATACAACTTTTTAGCTAAATCTACCACCAAAAGTTGATATGAACAAAAAATGTTTATAACATACACGAACTTAGCAATTTGAGAGCCAAAATGCATATACAGCAGGAGCTTTGCCAGATTCAGAAGAGTTCTATACATATTTTGTTTAGATCATCCAAAAAGGTAGTATATTTTGTAAAAAGAAGTAGTACATTGAATCAATAAAGTAGTATATTGGAACCAAAAACAACACTCTGATACTATACTTATAATTAGGTTATATTATATGTTAGGTATTCTTTTATACAACTATACTACCTTTTGTAATTTGTAATAAACTACGAAGTATTATTTTTTATGAATATACCACTAAAAGATGTTGTCAACAACAAATATTCAGAGTATACAACAGAGCCAAATAATAGCCCAGATAAATTAAGCATTTGCAAGGATTCTTACAATTGAAAATTACGAATAATTCTATTTCGTAAGCAAGAGTAACTTACGTTGTCTCACACCAGCAATAGTATGGTAGATGGGCTGGACATGATTGAAGTTAGTACGGGGTATATTGTGGTCCACATGAAAATTTGTGCTCTTTGTATGCGAAACCGAGTTCCGGCTGAGTCGAGAAGCTTCGAAAAGAAGCAACGCCATTGCAGGAAGGAAAAGCAAAAGAGGCCACCATTTGGCGATCTTTCTGACAACTCGGCGAGTTAACTCGGTGTTGGATCTAACGGATACTGATTTCTTGCGTTTCCTCCGGTTTCGGAATCTCATCTTTGTAGTATATTCATCGGAATCGTCGTCGGAGACTGGAATTGTGATGCTACTGTTGCCATTGAACATTTTTTGCATCGATTTTTGAGGATGGATTTTCAATCTTAAGAAGTAAGTCTGCTGAGTAGCAAAACAAGAATCGAAGAACTCAAAAACAAATCTTTTAATAAAAATTGCAAGAAAAAATGTAAGATTTACGGGACAAATCTGACCTAATGCAGTAATAAAATGGAATGGGCTGATAAAGCTTTGAGAAGAAGATGAGACGAAGGTTCGATGGAAGAGTTCATAAAAAGATTAGAAATGCATGGTAGATTTGATCTCATGACTTAAGTTTATACTGGGTGTTTTGGGTATTTGAAGTAAAAAGAGTTTAAAGTAGCCAAAAAGAGTTTAGAAGTAAAAGAGAGTTTTATAGAGAGTTTTAGAATGAAAACGTTGAAAATCAAAAAAGAGAGAATAGGTAAAGCTTAAATAGTAAATTAGCCAATAAAAAAGCTTTCAATTGAGCATTTTGTTGTGTATAAATACATAAATTTCCATCTTTCTCATAATATCTTCGTACATTAAAAAGCCTGATAAAAAACTTGTCAAATCGGCAAATTTCAATAATTCAAAAAATTAGGCTATGTTTATCTATTAAACTTACTACACATTTGTAAGAAAAAGCTTGTCAAATCAATAACCACAAATAAAAAGCTAAACGCTAATTAATTTTAACACCAACTAAACAAATTAATACTCTATCGTCAAAATTAATTGCTAATTAATACTCCTTTCCTTAAATATAAAACCTATTTCTATTCAAAGATAAATAATATAAAAATCCATTTTTCCCGTTTGTAAGTCTAAAATATTAAAACCTATTCTCTTATTTAAAATAATAAATTATACCCATTGATACCTTTAATAAAGTAAAATAAATTTCCCAAAAGAAGGTTATTGGATAAGTGAACAGGATGATGATGAGCTACAACAAAAGGGTAATTGCAAAAATATGACATCCTAAATACCTTTATCACCATCGAACATATAAGTAATTTGAAAGAACATTTTGAAGACTTGGATGAACAAACTAACATTTGAATCAACAATATGTTAATGAAGTAAGAAATGAACAATAGTAAATCCCACAAATGTTTATTCCAAAATTGCAAATGTCCATTGAAAATTAGCGTGTGTTCATTAGACTATAATGTCCATTGGAATAATCTTGATGTTTATTGGTTTACATGAATAATAGTAAATCCCACAAATGTTTATTCCAAAATTGCAAATGTCCATTGAAAATTAGCGTGTGTTAATTAGACTACAATGTCCATTGAAAATTAGTGTGTGTTCATTAGACTACAATGTCCATTGGAATAATCTTGATGTTTATTGGTTTACATGAACAATAGTAAATCCCACAAATGTTTATTCCAAAATTGCAAATGTCCATTGAAAATTAGCGTGTGTTCATTAGACTACAATGTCCATTGGAATAATCTTGATGTTTATTGGTTTACAACGCACATGGGGTGAAAAATTTGAGGAAAGAGAAATTGAGGTGGGTCCCACAAATGTTCATTGGAAAACCGCAGATGTTCATTACAGACCGTTTAAACGCTGCGTTTTGAAACGTGCGCACAGAAGCACCATACTTCCGTGCGTACCCTTCGAATTTTCGATTTACTACCTCGCTCTAAGTCATCAACATCTCATTTAATCACTCACCAAGTGGTTACCATTTTATCTCTCCTCCACTTTCCTCTTTTTCACTTTTCTCTCGGCATTTGGGTCCAAAGTCCCCCTGTTCATATGGAACCCTAGGAATCCGATGCTTGAATTTCTTCAGATGCGTGAATTTCTTCAATCACGGTTTGAATTATTTACTTATATTCTGATTTTCAATGTTTTTAGACATGAACTTCCATCTTTAATTAAAATTGTTCCTAAATCTCGTATTTAAACGCAAAAATGTGTTGGTTTTTTCATAAATCTATTTCAGAGTTCGTAGATCTAATTTTCTTTTTGAGTTTTGGTTTGAACTTTGTCTTTTCTCTATGTTCTTGCCATGAATCACGGATTTTCGCATAAATCTGGTGATGATGTATCAAATGATACATATTTATGTTCGGAGTATCCCTATTGTGAATTGGGGCCATATTGTAAAGGCATCCATTGCTACAGTGATAGATCTGATGAAACATAAACAATTGAGTTGGTTGATGATAAAGAAAAAAAAGAAAAAAAAAGGTGCTTCAGGAACGAAGGTTATTGTGATAAGTGAACAGGATGATGATGAGCTACAACAAAAGGGTAATTGCAAAAAATTGACATCCGGTAAACCTTCATCTTCTTCAGTTTTCACATATAAGTAATTTGAAAGAACATTTTGAAGACTTGGATGAACAAACTAACATTTGAATCAACAATATGTTAATGAAGTAAGAAATGAACAATAGTAAATCCCACAAATGTTTATTCCAAAATTGCAAATGTCCATTGAAAATTAGCGTGTGTTCATTAGACTATAATGTCCATTGGAATAATCTTGATGTTTATTGGTTTACATGAATAATAGTAAATCCCACAAATGTTTATTCCAAAATTGCAAATGTCCATTGAAAATTAGCGTGTGTTAATTAGACTACAATGTCCATTGAAAATTAGTGTGTGTTCATTAGACTACAATGTCCATTGGAATAATCTTGATGTTTATTGGTTTACATGAACAATAGTAAATCCCACAAATGTTTATTCCAAAATTGCAAATGTCCAATGAAAATTAGCGTGTGTTCATTAGACTACAATGTCCATTGGAATAATCTTGATGTTTATTGGTTTACAACGCACATGGGGTGAAAAATTTGAGGAAAGAGAAATTGAGGTGGGTCCCACAAATGTTCATTGGAAAACCGCAGATGTTCATTACGAGACCGTTTAAACGCCTCGCGTTTTGAAACGTGCGCACAGAAGCACCATACTTCCGTGCGTACCTTCGAATTTTCGATTTACTACCTCGCCTAAGTCATCAACATCTCATTTAATCACTCACCAAAGTGGTTACCATTTTATCTCTCCTCCACTTTCCTCTTTTTCACTTTTCTCTCTGGCATTTGGGTCCAAAGTCCCCTGTTCATATGGAACCCTAGGAATCCGATGCTTGAATTTCTTCAGATGCGTGAATTTCTTCAATCACGGTTTGAATTATTTACTTATATTCTGATTTTCAATGTTTTTAGACATGAACTTCCATCTTTAATTAAAATTGTTCCTAAATCTCGTATTTAAACGCAAAAATGTGTTGGTTTTTTTCATAAATCTATTTCAGAGTTCGTAGATCTAATTTTCTTTTTGATTTTTGGTTTGAACTTTGTCTTTTCTCTATGTTCTTGCCATGAATCACGGATTTTCGCATAAATCGTGATGATGTATCAAATGATACATATTTATGTTCGGAGTATCCCTATTGTGAATTGGGGCCATATTGTAAAGGCATCCATTGCTACAAAGGATAGATCCGATGAAACATAAACAATTGAGTTGGTTGATGATAAAGAAAAAAAGGAAAAAAAAAGGTGCTTCAGGAACGAAGGTTATTGTGATAAGTGAACAGGATGATGATGAGCTACAACAAAAGGGTAATTGCAAAAAATTGACATCCGGTAAACCTTCATCTTCTTCGTTTTCAAAAAAAAGGGTAAAAAAATTGATGATGATGTTAGTGATGCAGAGTCTTGTTGTTCATGATTTGGGTTTGTTCCGCTTTCTTTTTCATATGTTCATCTCTTATGATTTAGTGTGTTTGGTTTGTGATGATTTTGGGGTTTGTTTAATTTTTGTAACCCTATTGTGGTTGGTTTTATGTTATGTAAGGGTACAATTATGACTTAATTCAAACTGAACATGATGATGTTGAATTTGGATTGAATTTGGATTTAATAATGTATTGTGGGTTTATTTTATGTTTCCTAACTGATTGAATTTGGGTTTATTCTGATCTGTAACCTAATTTAGAATGTGATGATTTAGTATGTTGGTGTGTGATGATTTAGTTTGTTATCTTTCTGTTACCCTAATCTAGAATGAAATTGAATTAATGTGTTGTTTTGTGATGATGTAGGTTGGTTCTGTTTCTCTAACCCTAATTTACAATGAAACTTTTGTTTGTTGGTATGACCCCAGACCATAAAGTTGGTTTGTTATGTTTTCTTTCATATGTTGATCTCGTTATGATTTAATGTGTTGGGTTCCCGATGATTTTGGGGTCTATTCCTGCTTCTATAACCCTATTGTGGTTGGTGAAACTTTTTAAATCCCCCTTCATTGATATGATGATAGTCTTATTTGAAAAAAAAGTTACAGCCAATTGGAATATCTACATTGATTATTCCCTATAGCCACCAGTTAATTTTTTTGACTGATTGAGGCATATGGATGCTGCCATACCGTTGCAATTGGTGTAGTGACCATGCTGCCATAAAGGTTCACCAATTTTTAGTGTAATCAATAATGATGATAAACTTTGCTGAGACAATTAAGGTTTGCTGTGGAATTTTCTATTAATACTCTTATAGCCACCAGTCAATGTGAAATGGACTGATGAGGCATTTGAGTTTAAGATTGTAAAGCACCCACAATCTTGTCAATGATGCTTGGGGACTTCTGAGATTAAAAGTGTCTAATTTTTGTCAAGTTATGTTTCTTTGCAACTTCTACATTTGCTGTTTTTTTTTTCAACTTCTACACTTGCTGTTTTTTTGCAACTTCTACACTTGCTGTTTTTTTGCAACTTCTACACTTGCTGTTTTTTGCAACTTCTACACTTGCTGCATTTGAGTTTAAGTTATGTTTCTTTGTAACTTCTACACTTGCTGTTTTTTTGTTTTTCAACCTCAAACTTTGTTTTTGGTTACAAGTAATTGTTGTTTTTGCTCTTAATGTAACAAAATAACCATTTTTCCTTAATCACACAAGTTCAATGAACATTCAAAAAGTTTTTGAGAAACTTAAACAAAACAGAGAAACTTAAAAATGCTTTCCTAAACAACATTAAAAGTAAAAAAAAAAAAAAAACTTAGCTCACTTCCCAAACTTGTTGTCTTGCTATATTCCTCATTGTGCATTGGAGCCTAAGCCCCATTAACCACCTTCTCCCATGCCTCAGCAACTGCCCACATTGGTGTTGTGATTTGATCTTTTAGTATACCATTCTTCTCCATCTTTTTCTTGTTTACATGAGGAAGATCATAATTATTTCCCCCACCAACCTTCAATATCTCATTCATGACATATTGAAGAGAAAACCAAACATTACTTAAAAGTCTTATGGTCTAGCTCATTATAAGCTACAACAACAAAGACCTAACATGCCATCAATGTCCTTTGGCATCTTCTGTGCATGAGTGATTGAATGGACTCAAAAATCCAAGGTCTAAGATATTGAGATCCGGACTCATTGGGTGGTTGTTGGATTAAAATGAAAGTAAATCCATCTTGTTCATAAACCGTTTCGCCATTCCGGATATTCTTGCGTAATGTGAGCCTTTGCATTATCCTGTTGGATGAAAATAGTTTTTGCCCTCCCATCATCCTCGTGGCCATTTTGCTATGATAGCCGGTATGATTTGTTGAATTAGCATACTTCTAGTGACCCTCCCGGTTCACCGATTCAACAACTTTTGTCACCAATGTTCCTTTTGCTCGTTTTTTGATGATCTTTTGTCGGCTCTTGATATGTGAATGGAAAAATTCCAATTTTTCCATCAAATGTGCATCGCCTTCATCATTGTATCTAGGCCTTGCCACAACCGCCGTAAACATCACTTGGGAATGAACTTCAGCCGCTCTGTATCGCCCCCGCTCATCTTTGGTTAAGTATACTCTTTGTGACTTGTTTGTTAAGTAAAACCACTTTTTTCATCCAAGTGTATAAAGTCATATATTGGAAAATATTTCCTCTTTGTAAGAGGATTGTCTCCCATTAGTAAATTAAGGATCCACCGCAACCCGGTTTTCTTGTTGGGTTCCTTTAAACCAGGTGCAATGGTTTAGTGTGAGGCCTAATAAGTCCCCTTTGAACCATTCTATGGACTATGCTCTTTGAAACACCAATCAATGTGGCAAGATCTCTAATGCAAGATCTTTCCCCATTGTCGGCCTTGGATATTAGTGGTTTGCACTTGTATCCTCTTTCTAACACTTAAGTGCAATTTCCCCTCTACACTAGACCTTAGCATGGTTTCTATGAAATGTTTTGCTATGTGACAGATGCGACTTACAGTTTTTGTTGCTACATTGAACTGAGTTGATACTAATTTGATGCTGCCATATTGTAACTTACCTTCTGATGTTCTGTTGAGAAGGAACAACAAGACTTGTAAATTGTTGTCACTGCTGAGCCTATTCCTCAGCTTGTGATGAGGTGCTGCAACTCCATCTTCATTGTGTTATGGAGAGACTGGTGGTGCTTCTTTAATGTCACGTTGAAAACCTTGAGGTTCTATGTCCCCAACCTCTAAGATAGGCGCCATTTTCAATGTCACTCTCACCATCACTTGGAGACCAAAAGTCATTCAAGTGCAATGTTGAAGCCATGAAGGAGCAGGCAATGATGCTTTAGCTTTTTTTAAGGGTTGGTTGTGTGTGTGTGTACTGAGGAAGTGCAATGTTGCTGTTATGAGGAATAACAGAGGAAGTCCCCTGTATTTATATGCAATTCATAGAATGAAATCTGAAATTTTTGGATTTCATAGAAGGAAAACTGAAATTTGTTTTCAGCCATTTGATTTGGTTCTAAAAAGTGTAATCCGTTGTGAGGCAAATTTATGTGATTTTATTGGTTGAGTTAATTTAATAAAGTGATTTCATTGGTGGTTTTGGTTAAAGATGGATTCATCCTAACTTAGCCTTATTAACAGCTGCTATGTCATACATTAAACGCAAGAAACTGTTAAGCTTCTCAATACAATTTCCGCCCAAAATTATTGTTCAACAACTGCTTTTTTTTTTTAATGTTTAATCATGTGCTTCCCAATAAAAGTGTATCAATTTATCTTATCCAAACAAACCTTAATTTCCGTGTAAAAACGGAATCAGGACTTATATTATGGGACGGAGGAAGTATTTGGTGTTATAATTTTAAAGTAAAATATTAATACATGAAAATTATAATTACTCGGGGGATAATTATCCTATAAAAACATGTTTATGTGTGAATAGGGGTGAACGAATATGTCTTCAGACATCCAGGTAATTACTAAATATAAATAGAAATTAAATTATGAAGATAATAAAGTTAATCATTTTAGTGATCATATTTTCTTACTAGAGAATAAATATTGATTGAGCCTACAACTAAAATAAATTAATCGTATGAGGTCACACATTGTAGCACAAGTTGGACAAAGCAACCCAAGTCCCTTTAGGATTGGGTTAGCCGACCATAAAGGGAATAGGAGGAGAATTAGTTCTCCTAACTTGCCTAGGATTCTTCTATTATATATAGGATATAATATTAGGATTTAGGCATCACTTCATGAAGCAGTTTCTTTCCACAAAAGAGAGAGAGCTTGAGAAATCCTAATCTATTCCTCTAAAAACCGACGCATGTATCACCTAAAAGTAAGAGAACTCTTCTCTTCCGTTCTAGCAGACGTTGGTGTTCAACTGGTGCTCGTGGACTGATTAGAGAAGCAACACTTGGGGCTCTCAGGTCTTCAACGCTTGCATACAACAGGGAAATCACGCAACAAAGGTTGTACATCTAATCGTTTTTGAGTGATTCATGTGTTTGATTATGTTTGCGATCCTATGATAGATGTTAGAAAATTATTTCCTGAAATTCCACTATATATGCATCTATATGTTTCTACAGTGGTATTAGTTTTTGCCTAATTCATAATATTCATATGATCGTGTTATTGTATGCAAAATTATTATTTTTATTCAATTAAGGGAGAAATCATTTATGGCTTGAATTTGCATAACTGATATTTGATATTAATTGATTGGAAATTTATAAATAATTGATTATTTGTGATTTATGCTCAAAATAAATTTATAAAGGTCCGAAAATTTTTTTATGCACGAAATTATTAGTTAATTTCACTCCTAATTTTCGGATTTTAATGATTAAATTTGTTAGATTTAAAATGATTTAATGTTTAATTTGATTAATCATTGAAATAATTTGTTAACAATTAAAAGATTAGATTTTTAATTTGTTAAATAAATCTAATGTTCATCACCCACGTAGATCTAAAATAATATGATGGCATAAAATAATTTGATTATTTTTCCTACTAATTTTTGGTTTTTTATCATATTATTTGTGAATTTTTGTTAAATTTTATGTTAAATTTGATTATTCATAGATTTTAAGGATAACAATTAAAATATTTGATTTTATTTGTTATGATAATTCAATAGGTCACCCTACAAATTAAATTCAAATTTTGGAGACTGAATTGTTTATTTTTTGAATTTTTGGATATTATTTAATTTTTTCCCTAATTTTGAATTCTTGTTAGATTTAATATTTAATAAAGATTATACATTGAAATCCAATCTTAATAAACCTAAAATTTTATTTAATATTTGTTGATTGAGTCAAATTTTCTGCCATAATTTTTGGATTATTAAAACCTAATTAAATCCTTAATAGTTAAACAAATTGTTGGATAAAGATTAATTTGAATTTGTGTATATTATTGTAAAAATTCAAAAGAGGATTGCCCACCATGGCTGGGTGGCCCCACCTGTGCCGGTGGAGCCACATTAGATGGCGGCGTTGGGTTGGCGGTAAATAGGGCAGTAAGCGGGCGGCAATGGTGGTGGAAATCGCCACCAGCAGCGCACGTTTGACGTGCGTGGCTGCTGGCGCACACTGGCGTGTGCTGGTGGTTGTTGGCCTGGCCAGCGGTTTCTGGCGTGGCTGCCGGACACCCGACGGTCTGTGCCGCGTGTGCGGTGCTAATGTGGACTGACTTTACTGCGATGGTTGTTGTTTTGTTTGAGTCTTGGCTGGCGTGAGTCCAGTGCGTGGGACTGGCAGCCCTTGTGCTCCTGGTCGTGGGTTTATAATAAAATAAAAAAATCCTTGCAAAATATGTTTTTTTCTAAAATTGGGCATAAATCACAATATTCCAATAATGCAAATTAGGTTATTAATGAGATTAATGCCATATTTAAATTTTAATTAAAATAAAATAATAAAGTTTCCTAAATAATTTCTAGCTTAAATTGGTTAAGTTTAATAATTATTATGGAAAGATTTATTTGCTTACTAATTGTTAATAAGTGAATGGTTTGTATTTATTTCACTTCTGATACTATAAATGCATGGATGTATAATTTAATATGTATGATATTATTTTTTGCATGTTATGACTAGTATGACCCAAATTATGATAGAAAATATGATATGTGAATTGCTAAGTTTGAATGTAAATTAAATACAATCTGCGAATCGTTTGTATTTTTGTAATTAATTTCCGATATTTATTTAATTCAAAATCATGTAATCAAGCATGAGGATCCAAGGAGTTTCAAGGATGGTGATCCATGGAGATTCAAGGGAAGATTCATGAACATTAGTGATTTTCCTAAGTTTAGGGGCCATATTAGATCATTTTAATTTTTGTTTTTATTAGCTTTAGCATTTATTTTGTTTTAAATGCTTGCTTTCTAAAGTTTATGAGTGTGGTTATTTATGCTATGTGTTCACTTATAATTGACCATATTTGTAAACTTAAGTCCCCAAAATCAATACTGAGTTTTAATTGCTTTTCCAAAGAACACCAGAAAGCCTTAGATTATGACTAATAGGTTATGCCAAAGCAGAGTGTTGCTCATAATTCCGGGATAGCAGTAATAGTTTTTTTAAACTTACATGTTAATATTTGATTTAACTCAACAAAATCATCAAAAGATAAAGTTTTGAGTTTTGAAGCTAAGAGATAGGAGTAAACAAGGAGTTGTTAACTCGTCTACAAAGAATTATAATTAAGTTAAAATTAGTAAAATGTTTACTTACCTCAACTACTATACATTGAAGGCATGTCAAAGTTCGTTTGATTGTAGTGGGAGGGGATCTTGGTTGTTTTTTTATTCAATAGGGGACTTTCATTTTGAATAAATGGTAGTATTTAATCAAATTTTGTTTAATTGCTGCTTTTGATAAACATTGATTTAATTATGGCTTTATTATTTGTTGTAGTAATCATGTCTAGTAACAACAACAACAACAACAACTCTACTTGTAATTTCCACTCCGTCCTTGAGAAGGACAAAATGAATGCCGACCGTTTCGTTGCAAGTGTAAGGGACATGAGAATCGTTCTCATAATTAAAAAGTTCAAAAACTTTCACATGCAAGGAGAGGTTGCAACCATGCGAGAGATGTATGGAATGCTAACTCAGACCGAGCGAAACATCCTTAACAAGCCAGGAAAAGAACATAAGGATGTTATATAATACTTCTTTTTGTTTTTGTATGTTAATATTTATATTTTTAGAAAGGTTTTAGTTATTAAAAAGACTACTATTTATTAAAAAAACTTGTTATTTATTTAAAAAGCTTTTAAAAATAGGTTTTTTTAGAAAGATTTTGGGTAATTAAAATAAATTCTAGTCCAAAATTAGATTTACGTTTAAGTTTACTAATTTTTAAATCCAAGTATCTTGTTTAAAACAAAATTAAAAACTTTTTAAAGAAAAAATCCAAAAAGGTTTTAAAAAAGAAAAAAAGAAAATTCGTGAGGTAATTTTTTCCTCCTCGCGGCAGTTAGCTAGTTGGCAGTGTTTTAGAAAGAAAAAAAAAATTCAAGTACCAAATCTCACGGTAGTTGGCATATTTATCAACTTTGGGTTTTTCATTCTTTTACTTATCTTCCTAATTAATTTAAGCTTCTAGAATTGTGTTGTGTGGGATAATTTATATCTTTGCCTAATCTTAGTTGGATGGCCGTAATTATCCGCTAGATCTTAGTTAGATTAGTTTATCTTTTTCCTTAAACCCATCTTTTAGTTTCCCTAGTCCTACTACGAATATACCTATCCAACTAGTATAAATAGGGGCCCACTCCTCATATTTTTCACACTAAATTTGAGAAATACATCTATTTTCTCAAGTTTAAACTATCTCTCTCTTAGCCTACCCCTTCTCTTCTCCATTGGTAGTGTTTAATTTTCAAGGTGCATGTATGTGTAGATCTTTAAATATTATTTTGCAAGCCTAGTATCATGTTTCCGTGGCTTATAATTTTGGATTGAAAAGTGTGTTTTATGAGTTTTATTCTGAACGTTATGAGTTATTATGAACTTCATGAGTTTTTGTATGATCATGTTTAAACATTAGTAGAGTACAATGAATTTGGTAGTACGCTTCTTTGTATGGTCATGTTTAAACGTTAGTAGAGTACAATGAATTTGGTAGTACGCTTTTAAACTTATTAATAACGTCACTTTGATCTTGAGATTTCATAATCTACAATTTGAGCTTAGTTGCGTCAGTTTCTTTCTCCTAGAATTATCATACTTTGCAAATTGCATGGTTTCTAAAGTATATACAACATTCACGCTAGTCCAATGTTATATGTTATTTTTTTATAAAGGTTATTATTTCATGTATCATTATTTTCCAAGATGATTTTATGAACAAAGTTATTTATTTATGCCTTTATATAGCTAAGTTTATAAGAATTATTATTCTTTTTAAAGGAGGATTGTTTCCAAAGGATTTTTTACTAGATATATGATCTTTTATGATCGCAATTATGAAGAGGCCATGACTTGTTATTTATTAACAAGAACGGGAGCTATTATTTATTTACCCAGGCAACGACTTGTTATTTATTAGTAAGAACGGTAGCCATTATATTATTTACCCATGTACATCTTGTAGTAAGTCATGTGGACAGGGTAGTAACCCCTCGTCATAGACTCATTAAGGAATACTAAAACTTGGGGGGAGGGTGTGCACTTTAAGAAAGGTACCTAGGCATGGAAAAAGGATTTTTTATTAATGTTATATACTTTATATTATATAAGTATTATCAAGTATTCAAGGAAGGTTTTTCAATATTAAATATTTCAAATGTTTAATAAAGTTTTAATAGCCTGCATGTACATGTACTCAGTATTTTTACTGACACGCTTTTATATATATTTTGTTTTGTTTTAAGTCTTTATCACTGTGATGATCCTATTTTGGCGAGCAGAATTTACAGGTTGATATGATGCATGCTTCAAATGGGGGAGCTAGTGAGGAATAATAATTAGCCTATGAGTTTTTATTTTTATTTTCTCTAAATTTCCATTATTGTCATAGTTGAACAACAATTTTTGTTTTAATAAAGAGTTAGTTATTTCAGTTATTCCGCCGCATCGCCTTAAAGTTCAAAAAGTAGTTAGTATCAAAGCCTTTAACGTTATCACATGGCAAGATTACTCTCAAGTTTCTCAAGAGTTTTATATTAAAATATCTTTTCCGAAAAGAGAGAAATTTGGTGGTGTTACATGTTCTTATAGTTAGTAAAGGGCAATCGCTCAATAGGAAGGACAAAAGCAAACAAGTTGCCAAGTCTGAAACTTCTGAAAAGAAAAAGACTACACCAAAACCAAAAGTTGCTAATGAGCACGATTGTTGCACCTGTAACAACATTGGTCACTGGAAGAGTAGTTGCCCTAAATATCTGAAGGATCACAAGAAAGGAGTTTCTACTTCAGATATGTATGTTATAGAAGTTAACTTAGCAACTTCTGCTTCTTGCGTATTTGATACCTGTAACACCTGACCTATACGGGATCGAGTCTACCGTCACCAATGCGCATCCAGGACCAACCTCAATAACCAACACAAGTTCTTCCGACGCATTTTGTCCTCACTCATGCACATCCTAAGAAACTTCCCAGGAGGTCACCCATCCCTGAACTACTCCCACGCTTAACTTTGGAGTAACTAAGGAAATGAGCTCCCTAAAAGAAAGATGCATCTTGTTGGAATGAGTAGTCCGCTAAATCCCTTTAAAGCAATCATGAGGGGTATTACATACACCACCACTTGAGGACAACAACGCTCTCGTTGCGCTTGAGGACTCCACATATTCGGCCACAACGACCGTGGGTCACCCAAACCCTAGAAACTAATCACATATTCGACCGCAACCGATGATATAGCCCCATAATCCTCCCCGCTAGGCGACTAACCATGGATTATTAATTATCCACACGGTCACCATGCGGTCGTAAGGTTGCTTTGATACCATTTGTAACACCCGACCCATACGTAGTCGAGTCTATTGTCACCAATGCGCATCCAGGGCTACAACTGTCCTCAATAACCAACACAAGTTCTTTTGGCGCATTTTGTCCTCACTCATGACCTCCTGGGAAGTTTCTCAGGGTGCACATGAGTGAGGACAAATTGTGCCTGAAGAACTTGTGTTGGTTATTGTAATCCCCCATAATTTTATGAATTTTATAAATATATTTTAATGTATATTTATATATATTTTAGTATTTAAATAATTTATTTATTAGAATTTTGACTATTTGAAAGTCAAAAGGATTATTTAATGATTTTAAGTAATCAAATATTTTATTTACTCATACTTTAAAGATTATTTAATAGTTTAAACATCTTTAATTGTAGTGTAAAGGATTTTAAAATGGGTTAGAGGAACCCAACTCAACTCAAGTACCCAATCATTAAATGATTATTAAAATCACAAACACATTTCCCTAAGCCCACAAGGGGTTACCTATATAAACCCAATAAAACCCAAAATTCCCACACATTAAACACTCACCTAAATTTTCTCTCTCCTCCCCCACGGTTCTCTCTCTATTCCTTCGGCTCTCCTCTTCTCTCGGTCGAGTGCAGGCCACGCCACCGCCGCCCCGCACCGACTACAAACCCCGTCGCCTCCCCCCTCCCGACGGCTTTCTCCTCCTTTCTCTTTCTTTGGTTTATTTCTCTTCCTCCTCTATTTTATTTAATGTTAAGTTTATGTTTTTTTAAGGATTGATTTAATGATTTCATGATTAAAGTTTATAGTTTGATGATTTAAATATAAATTTCAGATTATGTAATTTGTATAATAAAGTAATTAAATTTCAAATTTGTTAATTATGTTTAAACTAGGGTTTTAAGTATCAAAGTATGGATTTTTAGGGTTTTATGAGTTAGAAATTGTAGTACTATATTATCGTTTATGAAAATTGAACACTCTTGTGTTTATGATTATGTTTAAGCATGTTTTAAAGGGTTTTATACACATTATAAGTTGCTGGAATTTTGATTAGTATGCTTATGATGGAGTTTTAATTGTCAAAGTATGGGTTTTTGAGAGTTTTAATGACTAGTATGGTACTACTATACTAGGAGAGATTAATAATTAAAGTTTTAATGATTAAAAAGGATTTTAAACACTTTTAATGAGAGTTTAAAATATTTTAAAGTTGCTGGAATTTTATTTAAGTATTGATTAGTGGTTGTATTGATATTTGGTAGGCGGAGAATTCTCTTTAGGCGACTTCTAAGGTTGTTAAAATGGCCTCGCATATTGTCTACACAAGGTACGTACATACCTATGTGTTAGTAGACTAGTATCATGTCCTAAGATTTGGATTGATGTAGTATCATGTATAGGGAACTATTTATGGTTCATATGTAATTTATATTCAAGTGGAATTGCATGTTTTATGCCGTTGTGTGAAGCATGTTGCTTATGTTGGTTATACTATGTTTGTATGGATGATTGATGCAAGCATATGGGATTGTGAACTTTATTTTATTAATTCACATGAGTGTTTAATAATTATGTTGTTATTGGATCATGAATTGGATCATGTTGTTCCCTTTGGATTATTTTATTTACTTTACGAGGACCGAGGGCCTTATTTGGTAAGTTGGTTATTCACCTATGAAAGGTTGGTTGATTGTTGATTTAGATCAACAAATAAATAATGGTTATGGAACTAATAATGGATTTATTCTTGGATTGTTAAGTTGTTGATCATCTTACCTAATCCTACGATAAAAATGGAAGTATCATGTATCCTTGATGATTATATTGTTTGTTTTACTTTGTGAGTCATAACAAGTAAATAATTTAATAATCACTTAAAGTGGAAAGTGAATAACAATAAGCTTTAGACTTGTGCACGTGTGAAGTGTTGGATTAGTATGAGTTGGAGTACATGGTGGTAGCCCATGGCTTTTCTTGGGACCGGATTGATCACCGTGTCCTATTTAATTTAAGTAATACCTCGATATCGTTGGTCATGGGAATACGGAGTCGCGCCTGTACTTCGTCTTCTAAATTGAAGACTTGTTTGGTTTGGACAACTCTTTTCATTGCCTATTCAATCTAAATTTAATTAACTTATTGGTTGTGGAGTCAAGTTCAGTAAAGTTAGTCTGTCATGTTATTATATTATTGTTTAACTTTGCTTAAATGTTCATTAGTATCATGTTAGGATTTATTTATTTATTATGTAGTACTCAGCTTTGCTGATTACGTGCTTTTGTGTGTATGTCGATCATGGCTGTGCCTTATTGATCCCGTGATGACCCATTTGGTGAGCAGTCTCTCGGGATCAATAGTGCATCGTCCATTTCAGGTTTGAAGATGATGCATCATGGGTTCGGGATTCGTGAAGAGCTTGTGTTAGCTTAATACTTTAGTTTACTTTTACTTATGGTTTGAGTTTGACTTTATGTTGGTTTGACTTTTAGTTTGGTTTTGGAGTTGACTTATGGTTGACTAAGTTATTGTAACACCCCCAAATTTCTCTATTTCTAAAAAGATATTTTAATATAAAACTCCTTGAGAAACTTGAGAGTATTACCGCCACGTGATAACGTTAAATGCTTTAATACTAACTACTAACTGGACTTTAAACTGGTGCAGCGGAAATAACTGAAATAACTTCTCTTTATTGATATAAACTTTATTGTACAACTATAACAATGGAAATATAGAAAATAAAATAACAACTCCTTGACTAATTATGATTCCTCACTAGCTCCCCCATATGAAGTATGCATCATATCAACTCCGTAAATTCCGCTCGCCAAAATAGGGTCATCACAGGGGACAAAGCCATAAAACAAAACAAACAAAACGCGTGTCGATAAAAATACCGAGTACATGTATACGCGGAATATAAAAACACTTTATTTAATTAAACATTTGAAATATTTAATTTCGAAAAACCTTTCTGGATACTTGATAATACTTGTATAATATAAAGTATATAACCTTGATATAAATCCTTTTTCCTTGCCTAGGTACCTTTCCTAAAATGTGCACACCCCCCAAGTTTAGTATTCCTTAATGAGTCTATTACGAGGGGTTACTACCTTGTCCACATGACTTATACAAAAAGTACATGGGTAAATAATATAATGGCTACCGTTCTTGCTAAGATAACAAGCCGTTGCCTGGGTAAATAATAATAGCTACCGTTCTTGATAATAAATAACAAGTCGTTACCTCTTTATAATTGTGATCATAAAAGATCATAAATCTAATAAAATCCTTCGGAAATAATCCTCCTTTAAACGAAATAGTAATACTTATAAACTTAGCCATATAATGGCATAAAATTTTGCTCATAAAATAATCTTGAAACTTCTAAGTATAGAGATAAAACAATACTAATAATATTTGGTAAAGTAAGGTACTAATTATAAAATTAATATTGATGCCAACTAAAAAGTCATGCAAATTCCATCTAAGATATTGGCGCTGAACACTTGACGCCGGACATAGGCGTGAAATTAACATAGTAGTAAAATTATACAACACTAACATGAATCCTGATATATAACAATGAACAAGGTCTTACATGGCCAACTTATAATTACACGGACAACTTACGACATATAATACTCTTAGGAATACATGAATCTAGTGCAGGTTAACATGAACTTCATAATAAACTCATAAAAACATGCTTTTAAATCTAAAACAATAATCCTGGTAACATGATGCTAAGTTTGCAAAATAATATTTAAAGATCTACATATACACGCACCTTGAAAATTAATAACTACTAGGGAAGAAGAGAAAGGGTAGGCTAAGAGGGAGAGAGAGTTTAAACTTGAGAAAAGAGATGTATTTCTCAAATTTGGTGTGAAGAATATGATGGATGGAGACCCCTATTTATACTAGTTGGATAGGTAGAGTCGAAGTAGGACTAGGAAACTAAAAGATGGTTTTAACAAAAAAGATAAACTAATCAAGCTAAGATCTAGCTAATATTTATGGTCATCTAACTAAGATTAGGGAAAGATATAAATTATCCCGTAAGATATATAATCTAGAAGTTTAAAATTAAAAGATAAAGAGTAAAGTAACCATATATGATAACTCTTGAACTCAATGGCTGTGAGCTATGCACCGGTAATTAGCTTTTGGTTTTTTTTTTTTTTTTTTTTTTTAAATCTTTTTGTAAAATCTTTTGGATTTTTTTCCTTTAAAATATTTTTAAATTTTGTTTTAAACAAACTACCTAGATTTTAAAATTAGTAAACCCATGCCCAAAATCCAAATTGAGCTAGGATTAATTTTGAACACCCAAAATCTTTTATAAAAGCCTATTTTAAAAGCCTTTTAGTAAATAACAACCTTTTTAATAACCAAAACTTTTCTAAAAAATATAAATATTAACTACTAAAAATATGGAGGATTACAGACTACCCCCCTTAAAAGAAGTTTCATCCTCAAAATTTAACGCAAGCAATTAAGAAATAAAGCAAGTAATTCACATATACTATAAACTTCCTATTAAAGTAAGTTGGCTCACTTAATAACTCATGAAACAAGTCAAAATTAGGTCAAAAATAACGTTCTAAGGTTAAACGCGCGAAACTCTATCGCATTCTATCCCCCTTAAAAGGAGTTACGCCCACGTAACTCGCTAAGGCTGAAAACTTGACTTAATTTTTTTTACCAACTTTGTAATACAAACAATATAAGAAACACTGGCTGACAAAGAATAACAAAATTACTAGATAAATTATACCTTCGAAAATATCTTTTGAGCTGTGAGAATTAATCTCTTTTTCAAGGTATTAATAATAAAAGTATTTGCCTTCGATAATTGATCAACATAATAAAGAAAATATTTAAATAAGTCTAAAAGCGTAGTTTATGATAAACTGAAAAGTTTATAAAATTTGAGTAGGAAAATTTTCTAGATTCTAGAATAATAAAGAATTCAACTTAATACTAAGGAAAATTTGTCGAAACCACCTTTTAAAATCACTTTTTTTGTGAGAAACCACCTTTTAAAAAAAAATTGGATAATTAGCCACCTTTTTTGTTCTTTTTTTTGTTGGAAGCCACCTCTTGCCGGAATCCGGCGTTGACTTCAATTTTCCGACGTTGACCATCAGATTTTCGCCATTTTTGCTCCTTTATCCTTCTCCCTCCTCCCCCTCGCATCTCCCGAGAACCCCCTCCCTCCCTCGCATCCCCATAGACCCCCCCTCCCTCCTCGCATCCGCCGGCAAACCCCGTCCCCCTCAACCCGCCGGAAACCCCCTCCACGACCATCCCCACCCTCCCGGCCCTAAGCCCCTCTCCCCCCTCGCATCCGCCAAGCATCCCAGTGGAAGAAATGTCGAGAAAATGGCGAAAAAATGATGGTCAACGCCTAGGAAAAGCGAGGTCAACGCCGGATTCCGGCAAGTGGTGGCTTCCAACAAAAAAAAGAACCAAAAAGGTGGCTAATTAACCAATTTTTTTTAAAAGGTGGTTTCTTACAAAAAAAGTGATTTTAAAAGGTGGTTTCTGACAAATTTTCCTAATACTAAAGACAAGTGTTGTAGGAAAAATATTTGAGGAAAATACTAAAATGTTTTGAAAATGCTATAATATAGTGAGAACAAAATAATTTTATAAAACCCTTCGCAAGTTTTACTCGAAAACGCCTTTATTTAAATAAAAAAGTAGACTTGCTTTCTCCTTAAAAAGCTTCAAAAACTCATGAAGAACTCACAATGAATATAAAAAAAATATAACTCCTGATCCTAATTTATTACAAATCAAATCGAGTTCATCATTCATAAGCAACACTTGTAAGTATAACAACACAACATATACTTGAAGAAAATAGTCATCCTTACTTAGGTCCTCAAAACTAAAACTCCTTGAAATTCATCTTACAATTTTCCTTAAAGTGCCATAATCAATATTCTCTCAAAATAGACAGTAGTTAACTAGGACTTTAGACAATAAATAAACAACATTGCTTGAAATTCATATAATATTTATTTCAATAAAATTAACTCCTTCACATAATATATACTCAATGCTTAAATCCATAAGACAAAAAAATACAACTACTCTTTTCAAAATCAATTACCTTGATTGACTAGTTTATTCCCTTTTCTCCTTTATTAAGCTCTTGATTGTTTTTCCAAAAGTATATTTCTTCCACTATTAGAGACTTAGAGCAACTTAGCTCTTTTAATAATTAATATACCCAATCCTTTATAACTCGTTGTAACAAACATCAAGCAAGAGTTTAAGACTACTCCCAAAATTAATACTTCTCTTGACACTTAATAATCCCCCAAAATCAACTTAGCATACATTTAGAGAGTTCTAGTATCTTACTTCCACCTTTTAAAACAAAAAGGATCTAAAGGAACCTACTAAAAATACAAATATGGTCTTTCGTACTTTCTTTGCTTAACTATAACAACGATAACTCCTTTAAATATATTTGCAATTCAGCATAGGGTAAAATTCCTTAATTAAATCAAACTTCAAATATGGTATCTCATATACCTATGAGGTCCTCATAATATTCCTTATTTTGTCATCTTTTTCAGGTTATATTTATATCATTGCTAAAATGGTGTTGGCCATATGCATAAATAAAGTATATTATCTAAATCTTGATAATTCCTCCAAGCTAGTATAAACCATTGATCTCCTACTTCTTGTTTCCACAAATCATAACTTTTCCCTTCCTTACTCATGTCACTAAACATTAAAGGTCATCCAACTGAATAAAATTTCAAATGACTAATTTCACAATTCTTAGCACATAACTTAGGGTATTGTCTTCTTCATTCCTAAAAAAAAAATAACTTATAAACTTATTTCCTTCAAAGGAATAAACCAAAACAGTATTCACCTTTAATGAATCTAAAACAACTAGGCTTACTTTGAAGTCATAGGTTCTTGTAACACTTATAAATCAACAAAATAAACATATAAATCACTTTGCATGAATTAGATCACATGCATACATGTCATATAAGACGTTAAATAACCAAATTCATCTCGTAGAAAATATCCGTGCTAAAAAAAAAACCTCAAAAGATAGTAATATCACAACTTTGCAAGTACCTTCTTAATAATATGCCATGAAAGACAGAATAATAACTCAATTCTTATAAAAAAAAATAATAAACTCTTTGTTTTGCTTATGAAATTAAAAATACAAAGATTTTTCATATTAGCTTGACAATAAGTCACACTTCCTTGAGATATATTAAAAAAAAATCATATTTCTAATATAACAATGAATAACTAAATAATTCATATAAAAAAAAAAATCAATACTTCATTAAAAAAAATTCATCTTTATAATTCGGAAAAATAATTATAGATATATAAGTAAAATACAAATTACATGTTGACATAATAGTCAGAATAGAAATAAAATTTTAACTGTAATCTGAAATGAATAAAAAAAAAATATTCGAAATTCCAAAAAAAAAAAAAAAATTTGCTTGAAATTTTTGAAAAGTACATATATAAGTATATGATTAAAAATTATTTATTTGAGTACTAGGTTCATAGTGTATGAATAATTATTCGAGTGAGTTCCCAGGAAAGAGAGGTGCGGCACAAACGGCCAACTTAAGTACCAAGTCTTTCCTAGCCAGAACTTTCATCAGATTAATATTCCACACACTTATTCTGTTCTTCAAAATTATAGATTATAAATATTTATACTTGAAAATATAAGTATTTATGTAGGAAAAGAAAAAAATTTGCACATACAATGCCAAAGAAAATGCAATTAGAATGCGAAACTCTAACTTATATGCCCTTCCTAGATCTACCCATACTCTCATTGACTATTTATTTTTTTTTTATTTTTTTAAATGACCTGGAAAACTGATACCACTTTGTAACACCCCCAAATTTCTCTATTTCTAAAAAGATATTTTAATATAAAACTCCTTGAGAAACTTGAGAGTATTACCGCCACATGATAACGTTAAAGGCTTTAATACTAACTACTAACTGGACTTTAAACTGGTACAGCGGAAATAACTGAAATAACTTCTCTTTATTGATATAAACTTTATTGTACAAATATAACAATGGAAATATAGAAAATAAAATAACAACTCCTTGACTAATTATGAATCCTCACTAGCTCCCCCATATGAAGTATGCATCATATCAACCTGTAAATTCTGCTCGCCAAAATAGGGTCATCACAGGGACAAAGCCATAAAACAAAACAAACAAAACGCGTGTCAGTAAAATTACTGAGTACATGTATACGCGGAATATAAAAACACTTTATTTAATTAAACATTTGAGATATTTAATTTCGAAAAACCTTTCTGGATACTTGATAATACTTGTATAATATAAAGTATATAACCTTGATATAAATCCTTTTTCCTTGCCTAGGTACCTTTCCTAAAGTGTGCACACCCCCCAAGTTTAGTATTCCTTAATGAGTCTATTACGAGGGGTTACTACCTTGTCCACATGACTTATACAAAAAGTACATGGGTAAATAATATAATGGCTACCGTTCTTGCTAAGATAACAAGCCGTTGCCTGGGTAAATAATAATAGCTATCGTTCTTGATAATAAATAACAAGCCGTTGCCTCTTTATAATTGTGATCATAAAAGATCATAAATCTAATAAAAATCCTTCGGAAATAATCCTCCTTTAAACAGAATAGTAATACTTATAAACTTAGCCATATAATGGCATAAAATTTTGCTCATAAAATAATCTTGAAACTTCTAAGTATAGAGATAAAACCATACTAATAATATTTGGTAAAGTAAGGTACTAATTATAAAATTAATATTGATGCCAACTAAAAAGTCATGCAAATTCCATCTAAGATATTGGCGCTGAACACTTGACGCCGGACATAGGCGTGAAATTAACATAGTAGTAAAATTATACAACACTAACATGAATCCTGATATATAACAATGAACAAGGTCTTACATGGCCAACTTATAATTACACGGACAACTTAATTACGACATATAATACTCTTATGAATACATGAATCTAGTGCAGGTTAACATGAACTTCATAATAAACTCATAAAAACATGCTTTTAAATCTAAAACAATAATCCTAGTAACATGATGCTAAGTTTGCAAAATAATATTTAAAGATCTACATATACACGCACCTTGAAAATTAATAACTACTAGGGAAGAAGAGAAAGGGTAGGCTAAGAGGGAGAGAGAGTTTAAACTTGAGAAAAGAGATGTATTTCTCAAATTTGGTGTGAAGAATATGATGGGTGGAGACCCCTATCTATACTAGTTGGATAGGTAGAGTCGAAGTTGGACTAGGAAACTAAAAGATGGTTTTAACAAAAAAGATAAACTAATCTAGCTAAGATCTAGCTAATATTTATGGTCATCTAACTAAGATTAGGGAAAGATATAAATTATCCCGTAAGATATATAATCTAGAAGTTTAAAATTAAAAGATAAAGAATAAAGTAACCATATATGATAACTCTTGAACTCAATGGCCGTGAGCTATGCGCCGACAATTAGCTTTTTCTTTTTTTTTTCTTTTTTTCTTTTTTTAAATCTTTTGGATTTTTTTCCTTTAAAATATTTTTAAATTTTGTTTTAAACAAACTACCTAGATTTTAAAATTAGTAAACCCAGGCCCAAAATCCAAATTGAGCTAGGATTAATTTTAAACACCCAAAATCTTTTATAAAAGCCTATTTTAAAAGCCTTTTTAGTAAATAACAACCTTTTTAATAACCAAAACTTTTCTAAAAAATATAAATATTAACTACTAAAAATACGGAGTATTACAGTTATTGTTTTCAAAGTTATTTATTATTTTCCGCTGCAAAATTCTGAATAAGCCGATACGTTATCACACGGGTGATAATACTTTGATAATTCTCTAAGTTTTATATTAAAAAGGTATTTTGGAAAATAGAGGATTGTGGGGGTGTTACAAAGTGGTATCTTGGAGCTTAGGTTTTATTGGCTTTTGGTGCCAACCTTAAATTTTAGGCGCCTAGTTACTTAAAATGAATTTCATTGAAAACGAGCTCTTACTTATTCGTTGTGCTTAAATCATTTTTTTTTCGAAACATGTTTCAATTTCAAAAAGGATTCGAAAATATATTTTTTTAGGTCCGATTTTTTTTATTGTTCTTTTCGGTTCTTTTCATATTTCAAAATTATATATTATATATTATTTATTTATTTTAGTACTCTTAGCTTATATTTTATTTTACTTTTTTTATTTTTGTGAGAGATGGGTAGTATAGGAAGGCATATAGGATAGAAATATTATATGTCTGCATTTAAATATTTAGTTCAGCATGTTTATGTTTTCTTCCCTGCTTAACTGTTTAATGTTATTCATAGCTTTAAATTATTTGTTTATTCTTGCTTATTGTTTATTGTTGGGAATATACGCTAAGTGAGGGTATTATTTATTTCTAGATGTCGTATTCATCAGTTAAGGGACCCCTAGATATGACTGATAGAGAAGCTACTCGAGTAGGAAGCTACTTCAACCCGATTGTATTGAGTGATGATGAGAATGATGGAGGGTTTGATAGCGAGAGTTACACTAGCCTAGATATGGAAATGCGCCGTGTATTGCAAGTAGGCATCCCTGATAGCGATGATGAGGTTATTCAGGAGTTTGACCATGCTAGAGGACAGATCCGAAAGGACATCTATAATGCTATTATAAGGACTGTTCTAGGTGGTGATAGTGATTCTGAGTTAGAAGAGGGTGAGGACAACGAAGACTTTGAAGATGAGATGTTCACTCCAGAGAAGTACAAGGAAACTAAGGATAAGACTAATAATAATGTAACTCCATAGATTATTTATGTATGTTCTAAGATTAGTAGTTGAATAAATAGCTAAGCTACAATGGTTTAAATTTCTTTCTTTAGTATCTTTACCTTTGTTAAGGAATCAGTTTAGTTATTATGGATTGGAAAAATATTATCATCATCATTTTGAGGAATAAAAGTGATTATTTAGCTATTCAAGTTGAGTAAGAAATTATTTTAGTATGCGAATGGGGAAAATTTTATTCTATTGTTGTGATTAAATTTTTATATAGTCCTTATATATATTATTGATGTGAATGCTATTCATGAATGAGTATATGACTAATGATGGTTTATAGTGATTGAATTTGGCACTATTATAATTCCATAGAATGTTATTATAATACGATCTTGTATGATCAAGTCGAATTGATGCCTTTATAGTAAATGGCAAGTAGTTGTAAGTCGGAACCTAAAGTAGAGTTACGTTAAATTTAAGGTCGCGCAGTAGAATGGCCAACAACGATAACGCATTAGCTTCTGCTATTCGCCTATTGGCAGAGAAATTGACTCAAGAAAGAGCTGAGCATCCCGATTCTGCAAGGGACATATTTGAAAGACTAGCTAAGATTAAACTACCGTACTTTAAGGGGCAAGCTGACCCTACCTTCTTAGAGAGTTGGATTAGAGAGTTTGAAAAGATTTTTGGGGCTGTAAATTATCCTGAGGCTATGAAAGTAGGTCAAGCTGTGTTATATCTGAAAGATGAGGCTGACTTATGGTGGAAAGAAAATGGAGTTAGACTTAGTGCTGTGGAAGGGTTTAATTGGGATTCCTTTATTGCTACTTTAAGAGGAAAATTTTACCCTGCTTTTATGAGAAAACAAAAGGCTCAGGAGTTCATAAACCTTAGGATGGGGAGTATGACTATCTATGAGTATTATAGCAAGTTCATAGCATTGTCTAGGTTTGCACTTGAGGTAGTAGCTACTGAAGAGTTAAAAGCTCAAAGATTTGAGCAAGGGTTGACTGAGGAAATCCAATTGGGGTTAGGTGGTGATACTTTTGCATCCCTAGATGTTGTTTATGAAAGAGCCGCCCATATTTATGGTCTTCAGTCGAGGCATGACAAGAAGAATGCTGTAGTGGGTGAGAAAAGAAAAGATTTCAATGCTGGAGGAAATCAGGGGAACTTTAAGAAGAATAGAAATGGGAATGGGAATTTCCAAGGAAGGAATGGTCAAGGCTTTAATAATAAGGGCCAGTTTGAGAGGAGTTACAACTGTAAGAAGTGTAACAAGAACCACCCTACTAGAGACTGTAAAGGAGATCTAGTAACCTGTCATTACTGCCAAAAGAAGGGGCATTGAGAATTTGAGTGCTTCACCAAGCAAAGGAAAGAGCAGAATGGTAATGGGAGTGGTAATCAGGGAAGGTCTGGGTTCAACCAATCAGGCAACCAAGGGTCGAAGCCTATAGGGTCGCAGAACAACCAAGGAAGCTACAGTAAGCCTGCTAGTGAGAGCAACAACAACGACCAGGGTAAAGTTCTGGGTAAGCTGTTCGTGATGAGTCGCAATGAAGCTGAGAGATCTGCCGACATAGTTTCTAGTATTTTCTCTATTAACTCCGTTCTCGTTAAAGCGTTATTTGATTATGGAGCGACCTATTCGTTTATTTCGTCGTCCGTTATTAAAAGTTTGGGGTTAGTAGACTTTGAAGTAATTGACATGCCTATTAGTATACCTACTGGAGAATTCATAAGGTGTACCAAGTTGTTTAGAGACTTTCCTCTGAAGATAAGATACTGTATTTTTCCTTCTAATCTGATAGAGTTCAATTTGGGAGAACTAGACGTTATTCTTGGGATGAATTGGTTAGGTTAATATAAGGCCAAAATAGACTGTGAAGCTCAGAAGGTAGTGTTGAGAAGCCCTTTGGGGAAGTTGACTTCGTATCGACGTTTTGGGAAGCCTAAGAACTTTGGGGTCATTTCTGCAATGGAAGTGAAGAAGTTGGTGAAGAAGGGATGTGAGGTTTTTTTTTTTTTTTTTTTTTTTTTTCTGTAGTGTGCAAGATGTAAGTAAAGAGGTTGGATTGAAGATTGAGGACGTACCAATTGCGAATGAGTTTATGGATGTATTTTCAAGCGAGATTTCTGGTATGCCGCCTAAAAGAGCCGTTGAGTTCACCATAGACTTAGTTCCTGGTACTGCACCTATTTCTAAGGCACCATATAGAATGGCACCTCCTGAGAAGAGCGAACTGAAGACGCAATTGCAAGAACTGTTGGATAAGGGTTATATTAGGCCTAGTGCGTCGCCTTGGGGAGCTCCTGTGTTGTTTGTGAAGAAGAAAGATGGAAGTATGAGGTTCTCCATTGACTATAGGGAGTTAAACAATGTGACCATTAAGAACAAGTATCTTTTGCCTAGGATAGATGACCTGTTCGACCAGTTGAATGGAGCGAGTATGTTTTCGAAGATTTATTTGCGTTCGGGGTATCACCAGTTGAAGGTAGCTGATAAGGATATACCTAAGACTGCGTTTAGGACGTGTGATGGTCATTATGAGTTTACTGTGATGCCGTTTGGTCTGACCAATGCTCCGGCTATATTTATGGATTTGATGAATTGGATATTCCATGAGTTCTTAGATAAGTTCGTTGTGGTGTTCATTGATGATATTTTGATCTATTCAAAGAGTGAAGAAGAGCATGATGAGCATTTGAGGATAATATTGGAGACGCTTAGGAAGAACCAGTTATATGCCAAGTTCTCTAAGTGTGAGTTCCGTTTGGAGAAATTAGCATTTTTGGGTCATTATGTGTCTAAAGAAGGAGTTTCTGTGGATCCTGCAAAGATTCAAGCTGTTAGTGAGTGGCCTACTCGAAGAATGTGTAAGATATTAGGAGTTTTCTGAGGATTAGCTGGCTATTATAGGAGATTTGTGAGAGATTTCTCGAAGATAGCAAGGCCAATGACCAATTTGATGAAGAAAGAGTCAAAATTTGAGTGGAGTGAGAAGTGCGAGGAAGCTTTTCAGATTTTAAAGGAGCGTTTGACCTCTGCACGCACCTATTTTAACCCTGCCTGACGGAAATGAAGGATTTGAGGTGTATAGTGATGCTTCGAAGAATGGTTTGGGATGCCACCTGCAGCAGAATGGGAAGGTGATCGCGTATGCATCACGTCAGTTGAAACCGTATGAGTCTAATTATCCTATCCATTACCTAGAGTTAGCTGCTATTGTGTTTGCCTTGAAAATTTAGAGACATTACCTATATAGGGCAACTTGCAAGATCTTTACCGACCATATAAGAGTTTGAAGTACATTTTCACCCACAAGCATCTCAATATGAGGCAGAGGAGATGGTTAGAACTGATCAAAGATTATGACCTAGATATCCAGTATCATGAAGGGAAGGGGAATGTAGTTGCCGATGCTTTGAGTAGGAAATCAAGCCATAACATGAATGCGTTGGTAGTTTCCGAGGAATTGTGCCGAGATATGCAAAGGCTTAGCCTAGAAATTCTAAATCCTGAGGAGATCGAGGCAGATTGAGTGCTTTGTCATTGGGGTTGTCAGTTTTCGATGAGATCAAAGAGGGTCAAGTTGGAGACGAGCACCTAGATAAGATTAAGGAGAAGATGAAGCATGGCAAGGAAGTTGACTTTAAGATTCATGATAATGGAAGCTTGAGGTTCAAAGGCAGGTGGTGTGTACCACAAAAATGTGAAGAGCTTAAGAGAAGGCTTATGGATGAGGGGCATAATACTCCATATTTTATGCACCCTGGGGGTGATAAGTTGTATAAGGATCTAAAGGAAATTTATTGGTGGCCGAATATGAAGCATGAAGTCGATGGGTTCGTGTCAAAGTGTCTGACCTGTCAGAAAGTAAAGATCGACCATAAGAGACCAATGGGGAAGGTTCAATCCTTAGAAGTTCCTGGATGGAAGTGGGATTCTATATCCATGGTTTTGTGACTGCTTTGCCAAAGACGAGAAATGGCAATGATACTATTTGGGTTATCGTGGACCGTCTGACGAAGTATGCCATGTTCGTTTCGATTAAAGAGACATGGAAGAAGAAGCAAGTTGCGAAGACATACATCAAGCATGTTGTGAGACTGCATGGAGTCCCGACGGACATTATTTCAGATCGTGATTCGAGATTCCTCTCGAAATTTTGGCAAAAGGTCCAGTTGAATCTTGGAACAATGTTGAAGATGAGCACTGCTTTTCATCCAGCAACCGATGGTCATACTGAAAGGACCAACCAAACTATGGAAGATATATTGAGAGCGTGCGCAATTGATTTCCAAGGTAGTTGGTAAGATCACTTGGACTTGATT
The DNA here is from genome assembly GCA_947648045.1 of Beta corolliflora. Lineage (NCBI taxonomy): Eukaryota > Viridiplantae > Streptophyta > Magnoliopsida > Caryophyllales > Amaranthaceae > Beta > Beta corolliflora. The sequence continues at coordinate 45,195 of CANSZD010000719.1, read as the reverse complement.
GAGTTTTCGTATAACAATAGTTACCATGCGAGTATTAAGATGGCTCCTTTGAGGCGTTGTGTGGGAGGAAGTGTAGAAGTCCCATTTGCTGGAATGATTTTAGTGAAAATATAGTATTGGGGACGAAATTTATTGAGGAGACTGTTAAGAATGTCAAGTTGATTCAGGCTAGAATTCAAGCTGCTCAAAATAGGCAGAAGAGTTATGCTGATTTAAAGCGAAGATAAGATGAATTCGCAGTTGGTGATAAAGTATTTTTGAAAGTGTCACCGACTAAAGGAGTGATGAGATTTGGTAAAAAGGGAAAACTAAGTGCTAAGTATGTTGGCCCATATGAGATTTTGCAAAGAATTGGGAAGGTAGCTTATAAGTTGACTTTGCTAATGGAATTTGAGAAAAGGCACGATGTGTTTCATATTTCCCAACTCAAGTGATATATCCCTGATGAGAATCATGTCTTGGAGCCCGAAAGAATTCAAATTGATAGTAGCCTCAAGTATGAGGAAAGGCCTGTGAAAATCTTGGATAAAAAGGTGCGTAGTACACGAAATAAGGATGTGAATATTGTAAAAGTGCTTTAGTCTAACCATGTGTCTGAAGAGGCAACATGGGAAGCCGATGATGAAATGAAGAAAAAGTATCATAAGTTATTTATTGAGGTGAGTTACGAGGGCGTAACTCGTTTTCTTTAAGGGGGGTAGAATGCGATACAATTTCGCGCTTTTTGCCTTATTTTATGGTACTTTTATGCATTTTTATGCTTATTTTGGCGATTTGCACATGTTGGTGAAAAATAAATTGGTTCTCCGCATAGAAAAATGTGGTCATGAGTAACACAAGTGGTTTTACAGTTGGTAAAAGTGTGTACACGTTGTAACACAAGTATTTCCAAATGGAAGTTTGAGTCAAAAGAATTTTGAAACTATAGGATTTTCGTGCCAAGTTTCGGGACGAAATTTCTTTTAAGAGGGGTAGCCTATAATCCCCCATAATTTTATGAATTTTATAAATATATTTTAATGTATATTTATATATATATTTTAGTATTTAAATAATTTATTTCTTAGAATTTTGACTATTTGAAAGTCAAAAGGATTATTTAATGATTTTAAGTAATCAACTATTTTATTTACTCATACTTTAAAGATTATTTAATAGTTTAAACATCTTTGAATTGTAGTGTAAAGGATTTTAAAATGGGTTGAGGAACCCAACTCAACTCAAGTACCTAATCATTAAATGATTATTAAAAGCCCAAACACATTTCCCTAAGCCCACAAGGGGTTACCTATATAAACCCAACAAAACCCAAAATTCCCACACATTAAACACTCACCCTAAATTTTCTCTCCTCTCTTTTCTTTCCTCTCTCCTCCCCCACGGTTCTCTCTCTCTCTTCCTTCGACTCTCCTCTTCTCTCAGTCAGCAGCAGCAACAACACTGGCCACCGCTGTAATAGCCCTATTTTGAAATGTTCTTATAAAATGCTAATTATATTTATTACGTTAAATATGTGTCGGATTCGCTTTATTTTATTTGGGTTGGAATATGAATTTATATTTAAATTTGTTATGTTTGAAATATATCTATTATTTTAGTTTAGTGAAATTATTATTAAATATATTTTGGGTGATAAGTATCAAAAAATTAGTTGAGTGGTATTTTGACAATTAAGAAACCAAAAGTCGGTTCCTCATTTTGTTCCTTAGTCGGTTGATTTTGGAACCCTTAAAATCCTAGAACCCCAATTTCACCCGTGTCTTTCTCTCACACACCTCATCTTCTCTCTCCTCGATTTCCCCTGCTTCCCGTGAAAACCCAGAACCCCACCCCCGTTTCTCTTTCTTCTCGCCAACACCTCCGCCGGAATTCCCCTTCCCCCTTGCTGCTCGTCGGAGTTTTCTCTCCCCTCGCCGGCGCTGCAGTGGTTCGCGTTTTCCCTCTCTTCGTTCGTCTTGCTGCTGTTGGTCTTTTTCTCTCTCCTCCCCTTCGTGCTGCTGCTTTCGGCGCTGCGGTTGGGTGGTGCTCCTCCACCACCGCACGCCGCTGCTGCTACTGCTGTCCTCCTTTCTCTCTCCTCGTGTTACTGGCGCTGCTACCCCTGCTCCCCTCTCTGCTCGTGATGCCTCCACTGCTGCTGCGGAGCTATCTACTGCCGCCGTGGCTTTGGTCTTGGCACCGTGAGATGGTTGCGCTGCCATTGTCGGTACTACCCCTTTTAATCTCTATTTTAATTTGGGTTTTGTTCCATTCGAAGTTGGCATATGATTAGCAATTGAATTATGAAATTATGGTTAATTGACTGATGGTTTGCTGGTAAATTATATGAATGTGATGCTACTGAGTTGTTGCAAATTATTGTGGAAAATCTTTATTGGCGTAGTCTTTACATTAATGGATATCCTTAGTAGGATTTTGGTTTGACATGGGAAGAGTATTCTGATAAATAGTTCTTAAATTAGTTTAATATAATTATTGGTTTAGTTTGATTAATGGAAGCCTAATTCTAGTTATATTGAATTGTAAGTTATCTGAAAAATTATCTATTCGATGAGAGGTTGTCATGTAGATTAGTAGAATGATTTATATTAAGAGTAATAAGAAATGATTATTGATATTACTTGGGTTAGTTTATTTGATTAGATTATTATTGAGATTTAGTTTGATTGTTAGTTGAATGAGTATTGTCTACTTAGCTAAATTGGGAAAGAGATCACTTACATTATAGGGAAATTATATGGAGATAGTTTAATTGATTATTGACTAACTTATTGAGATTGTGTTAAAAAGAGATTTCAGTTTAATATATGTAACATAATAGAGTTATATTGTTTAATTGGTATTCATTAAGCTAAGTTGATTAATGAATCTAGAGTGTGGTGTTTAAGCTAGCTCTCCTTAGTTAATTCTAAGAGAGAGACCTATTGTAATTGTTGTTGGTGCTTGATAACTATTATTAATATCATTGAGATAAATGTGGATTGACAAGCATGAAGGGTAAAAGAGTATAAGATATTTATATGCAAGAGTATAAGTTGTGCATAAATGTCTTAGTAACTCTCTATAGTTAATTCTAACAGACCTAGTGTTATTATTGTTGATGTTTTATCGAACATGAGTAGTTATTACTTGTTGTGGTGCATAAGTTTTATGATTGGAATTGGTAGCATATAAAAGCATACATGTATTAGTATGAAATACTTACTGGTAAAGATATTATGTTAATAGATTATAATTCTCTAAGGAGAAGTGTTCTAGATTGCTTTATTGTTCAAAGATTGTTGTTAAAAGTTATTAAGATGATATATGAACTTGAGTTCTAAGAATGATTTGATTGAGCTGTGAATGATAATCGAAAGAAATCTAAAGGGGAAAGTAGCCTCGTCTGAGTCGACGGATGAGGTGACATGAACAGTACCCCTTGGACTGTGAACCTTGGGGGGCCCCACAGGGAAACATGCCCATTGCTCTGTGGGGCGATAATCAGGCGATATATCAGGTAATGTGAAACCTGTGGATGGCTGATTGAATCAGCGGAAAAATGTACTTCGGACTAGTCGCAGTTATTGGCCAAAAGTAAAGCGAATGGTTGGGTGACGACCCCCACTGTCGGAGTGTAAGCTTTGTCTCCTTCGCCGCGTTCTCTTTCCCCCTGGTTAAATGAAAGTTATCTCGAATTATGAAAGTTGTCTCGATATTGGATTCCCGATATGGAATCTTATCGTGGTAAGTTGTTTCGATATTGGATTCCCGATAAGGAATCATATCCGGTAATGTAATGAATGTTTAATTAGTTTACTTTTGTTTCTAATTATTTTGTGAATTGGTCTCTTATGAGATGAATAAGACTCTTAGCTAAGTTTGGTTGCTAATAATTCGTTGGCTTAAGGAGTATAAATGCAAGATAGAAATCACTTTGTTGAGGTTGTTGAGTTTTGGGAGTTGGAAATATTTTATTTATTGAAATTGTAATTGGTTCATATTATTTCCCAATTCAGGGTTGTCCTATTTTCAAAGAAAACTCTACTGGAATTTCTAGAGAAATTTATTAAAATAGAGTCTGAGAATCAGGGCGTTGTTGTAATAGTTAATTTGAAATAAATAGAGATGGGATTTGAGTTCCACATTCTCCGATGTTGTTCGGTGAATGTGATGGTAATAGTTTGGGTTAACTCAACCAGAGTCTCTTCTGCTGTGCTTAATTATCTGTAAGCTGGTCGAGAGAATCCGGGCTGTTACAATCGGCGACCGCCGTCGCCCAGCAGTCGACGACAGCCAGCCCAACCGCCTCCTCTCCCGGCGTCTTTCTCCTCCTTTCTCTCTATTTGGTTTATTTCTCTTCCTCCAATATTTTATTTAATGTTAAGTTTATGTTTTTTAAGGATTGATTTAATGATTTCATGATTAAAGTTTAGAGTTTGATAATTTAAATATAAATTTCAGATTATGTAATTTGTATAATAAAGTAATTAAATTTCAGATTTATTAATTATGTTTAAACTAGGGTTTTAAGTATCAAAGTATGGATTTTTAGGGTTTTATGAGTTAGAAATTGTAGTACTATATTATAGTTTATGAAAATTTAACACTCTTATGTTTATGATTATGTTTAAGCATGTTTTTAAGGGTTTTATACACATTATAAGTTGCTGGAATGTTAATTAGTATGCTTATGATGGAGTTTTAATTGTCAAAGTATGGGTTTTTGAGAGTTTTAATGACTAGTATGGTAGTACTATACTAGGAGACATTAATAATTGAAGTTTTAATGATTAAAAAGGATTTTAAACACTTTTAAAGAGGGTTTAAAATATTTTTAAGTTGCTGGAATTTTATTTGAGTACTGATTAGTGGTTGTATTGATATTTGGTAGGCGAAGAATTCTCTTTAGGCGACTTCTAAGGTTGTTAAAGTGGCCTCGCATATTGTCTACAAGAGGTACGTACATACCTATGTGTTAGTAGACTAGTATCATGTCCTAAAATTAAGATTGATGTAGTATCATGTATAGGGAACTATTTATGGTTCATATGTGATTTATATCAAGTGGAATTGCATGTTTTATGCCGTTGTGTGAAGCATGTTGCTTATGTTGGTTATACTATGTTTGTAAGGATGATTGATGCAAGCATATGGGATTGGGAACTTTATTTTATTAATTCACATGAGGGATTAATAATTATGTTGTTATTGGATCATGTTGTTCCCTTTGGATTATTTTATTTACTTTGTGAGGACCGATGGCCTTATTTGGTAAGTTGGTTATTCACCTATGAAAGGTTGGTTGATTGTTGACTTAGATCAACAAATAAATAATGGTTATGAAACTAATAATGAATTTATTCTTGGATTGTTAAGTTGTTGATCACCTTACCTAATCCTAAGATAAAAATGGAAGTATCATGTATCCTTGATGATTATATTGTTTGTTTTACTTTGTGAGTCATAACAAGTAAATAATTTAATAATCACTTAAAGTGGAAAGTGCATAGCAATAAGCTTTAGACTTGTGCACATGTGAAGTGTTGGACTAGTATGAGTTGGAGTACATGGTAGTTGCCCATGGCTTTTCTTGGGACTGGATTGATCACCGTGTCCTATTTTATTTAATTAGTACCTCAATATCGTTGGTCATGGGAGTACGGAGTCGCGCCCGCACTTCGTCTTCTAAATTGAAGACTGGTTTGGTTTGGACAACTCTTTCCATTGCCTATTCAATCTAAATTTAATTAACTTATTGGTTGTGGAGTCAAGTTCAGTAAAGTTAGTTTGTCATGTTATTATATTATTGTTAACTTTGCTTAAATGTTAATTAGTATCATGTTAGGATTTATTTATTTATTATGTAGTACTCAGCTTTGCTGATTACGTGCTTTTGTGTGTATGTCGATCATGGCTGTGCCTTATTGATCCTGTGATGACCCATTTGATGAGCAGTCTATCGGGATCAATAGTGCATCGTCCATTTCAGGTTTGAAGATGATGCATCACGGGTTCGAGATTCGTGGAGAGCTTGTGTTAGCTTAATACTTTAGTTTACTTTTAATTATGGTTTGAGTTTGACTTTATGTTGGTTTGACTTTTAGTTTGGTTTTGGAGTTGACTTATGGTTGACTAAGTTATTGTTTTCAAAGTTATTTGTTGTTTTTCGCTGCAAAATTCTGAATAAGCCGATATGTTATCACACGGGCGATAATACTTTGATAATTCTGTAAGTTTTATATTAAAATGGTAATTTGGAAAATAGAGTATTATCGGGGTGTTACAGTTATTGAGGATAGTTGTGGCCCTGGATGTGCATTGAGGACAATAGACTCGACTCCATATGGGTCGGGTGTTACAATACCGCTTGTGGTTCGCACATTATCTATAATATGCAAGGCCTGAAAAGAAGTATAACATTAGGAAAGGGAGAAGTAGATTTTCGCGTTGGCGATGGAGCATGAGTTACAACATTGGCAGTGGGAGTATATAGTCTACTTTTACCACTAGTAGAAAAATTGTATATTGCTACTGTTTTTAAGTGGCCTGTTGCTGCGGTTTTCGTACCGCCGCAAATCAAGGTGCAGCAATAGGTTAAATCTATTGCTGCGGTTCTAAAACTGCGGCAATAGAGTAACCTATTGCTGCGGTTTCAAATAGAAACCGCAACAATAAGTCCAACATGAAAGCGTAAATAAGTCAACCTATTGCTGCGGTTATGGCCCAAAATCACAGTAATAGGTACTGGTACGGTAATTTTTTTAACACTTTTCCATCAAAGTTAAAGGACAAAAATATGAACAAAAAATAAAACACCATACAATAGGAAAAATGGAAATAGTTACTTAGGATGTGTTAATACAAAAATTATCAAAGATAAAAACAACACTAGATACAAATTAAAAAATAAAAATAAGAAACTGATTCAGAGAAATAAAAATGAAAAATATAAAAAAGGAAAATATCAACCCCTATCATCAGATCTTAAAAAATAGAAACTAAAACCTACTAAAACAGAAAAATTAAAACAAAACCACGGCTTGGTCGAGGTTGACGACGGCACAACAATTCTTCAACAGAGGAGCAATTGCTACCTTCGCCTGTAATACTCCGTATTTTGGGAGTCATTCTTTTATAAATAAGAAAATATAAAGAATAAAGTTGAAAGTATTTTTAATATTATTTAGGAAAAAATATATAATTTGGGTAAGCCTACAGTTATAATTTAAATATACAACCTACTTTGTACCTAATTATATTATAGTTTGGTTTTGTTTTATTTTCGAAATAAATAAAATAAGAAATCGGATTTTGAGTTGGAAACAAATCCTATTAAACCTAGGTTTACCATGCTATTAATGAGAGAAAAAAAGGAAAAAAATAAAATAAACCCTAACTCCTTTCCCCATCAGCCGTTTTCTCTCCTTCTCCCTCAAAGTTTTTCTCTCTCCTCCCTTCTTCTACCTCGTCACTCTTCTCCTCCCCTCCCCTGAGCTTCACCGACCTTCGTAAGGGTCGGGCTGCGTGTGTGTGGTGTTCGAGCAAGGGTGTGTCGAGCGACGAGTGGTCGCTGCTGCTGTCGAGTGCGTCGAGTGTGAGCGTTCGAGGGTTGTGCGGTGCGAGTCGAAGTTGCGGCGTGTGTGCGGGGTTGTCGAGGCGAGTCGAGGGTGCTGCGCTGTGTGTGTGGCTCGACGGTGTCGGTGAACGAGAGTGGTGCTGTGCGTAGTGTGTTGCTACGAGTCGAGGTCGTGCGAGCGTGTGTGGCTCGAGTGCTGTGCGAGCGAGTCGAGGCTTGCGAGTGCGGTGGTGGTGCTGCCGGAGACCTCGGGTCGCCGGTGGTTGTCGCTGGCGAGTTGGTCCGGTATAAAAATTAAAATTCTCTCTTTTCTTCTTTAAATTAATTGTAAAATCCGATTTTGGTATTCTTATGTATCTTTGATTAAGTTTTGTAATTATAAATAAAGTATAAGAATAAAGAATAAATATCAGATTTATAATTATGTTTTAGTTCTTATGATAATTTTATTTCTTAATTCTGATTTTTATAATACTTATATATAGTTGTTTAAGGTTTGTTATTATGAACAAGTATAATGTAAGTTAACAAAAAAATCAGATTTACATCTTATTATTAGTCCCTAAATATGCTAGTTCAATAAAGTTTATGTAAAGAAAGTTTAAAGCAACAAGATTGGTTAATTTTAATATTCAAAACATCATATTTTATATAGTTAGGTAAGCTGATTTTATTTAATATTATCAATGACTTAGCACTGAAATATTTTATTATTCGATTAGGTCCCAATTTCATAAGCGGAACGTTTTAAGTAGTCAGCGAAGATTCTCCGTTACAAGGTACGTACGCGTACTAGTTCAGTTCGATACATTAGTATCATGTTTAGGTTATGAATTGTTTATTGAAACCCTGAATCATGATAGGGAACTATTGTTTAGTTATGATTGATGAGATTGTTTGGAAACATGAAATAAATTGGAAATCTGTTTGTATTTCCCTGTTGTATGACTTGTGAATTGAAAGGAATTGATATTGGAATGCGTAATTCTATCGTATCACAAGCATGAAATAAGTTTTGGATTGGAATGCTATGACTAATGAGTGTAGCAAGGATTTTTAAGAGGTTGCTTAAACTAAAGGATTTTATATGATGTTATAAAAATCATATGCTTAATGTTGTATGAATGAGTATCACTAAAAAGGATAGTTGGCAATAAACTTGTAATCGGACTCCCTACAAGTAATGAACAATGGGGGGAGTGTGGGACTTGTTCTACACTCCTACGCAGGCCTACTGCGACGATAGTAGTGTCCTTATAAATTTTGACAACTCAAGTAGGCGGAAGGTTTCGTACGATCTTGGGGGTATGCATACTAAGGTGATGGATGTAGAACGGAACGAAACCGTATTTACGTTCCATCTAATAGACCGAGTTGTCTATTAAGGATAAAGTAGCCCGTATGATTCTAGAAAGATGATGGTGCCCGTTCGATGCCAAATAAACTGTAAAAACGGAATTTAATGTTTTGTAGTATCATGTTTAGGAATTGTTATTACTATTCTGATTATGCTTAGTGTATTATTTAACTGATTATGTACGTACTCAGCATAGCTGATTGTTTATTATTTGTGTTTGTTTGTGGACCTGTGATGAACCATTGATACTTGAATGGGGAGCAGATTAGGTATGCTGATGTTGCTCCATGAGTTCGGACATACGGGGGATATTCTTTAGTTTATAAACTTTTAAATGTTTTGGTTGAACTTATAGAATTATTATAATCTACTTAGTTAATGATTTGAATAAAAGGGGTCAATGATGATTCCCGAGTTGTAGTTAAGTTAACATTTTATTTTCGCTGCAATTTAGTTTTCATAATAAAGAGTAAGTTAATGTTTTAATTTCAATAAGCCTTGCATTTCACCACGACGGTAACACTCCCAAAGTCGATGCAACGTAGTTTAGACTTGTATGGATTTTGGGGGTGTTACAAAACTGGTCATCAGAGCCAAAAGTTCCTATTTTCAAAGATGTTTTAAAAGATATTTAAAATGGGTAGTATGGCATAAGAGCATATAGATTACTTTTGCGTGCATTAAATCATAGGAATGATTTTATTTGTAATGCCTTTCTTGCCTTACTTGTCTGATATGTTTATAGAAAGTATGCAAATACCGTGGAATGAATCAGATGTTCTGATTATATGAAATGTTGTGTTGTTTGCTTGATTAAATTTGTGAAAGGTTCTTTGAAATCTTCGAAGTATGAATAGATTAGGAGGATGTACAAGGATAGGAACATAGATAGGGGTTAGGAGCACTAAGTTAATTTCAAATTAGTATACTATTCCAAAGATGTTTCAAAAAGGTGTTGAACTAAAACCTTATTTCGAATATTTTAGGAAAGGACCATCTAATTGTTGTAAATATTTTGAACTTGTTTAAGGAGTTATAAAATTGAAAATAATCATTTTACCTCTTATATATGTATATATATAAAGTAAATTTTAAAACCTTTACTGCACAAAAACTTAGACTATTTTCTTTCTTTAATTTCGCAGATGGTTTACGACATAGGTCCTAAGGAATACCTAATGAAACACCGAATAATGGAAGATTGGGATATCTGGGCCTATAAGATGAAAGCTGCTATGTAATATAGGACCTTACAGGGAGATACTAGACTAAGGACTGAAATGGAGAAAATATACTTTATGCTGCAGTACGTCCCTAAGGAGGAACCCTACCTTTTCGTACATCGTAGATATGGGGATATATGGTCAGAAAATGGAGGTTTTAATGCAACCAAACACACTTACTGGAACCAATACCTTCCTACTATAGGGCATTTCATCACTCATCTTAAATACTGTGAAAATGAGTGGAGAATTCGTGAGAAAAGAAGTTGGGAGCCCTCTACCTCATCACCTCCAGTTAGAGGAACCTATCATGTGTGGGAAAGCTCGGGAACTAATGTGAATTCTGAAAATCCTAGAGTTAAAACTGAGCCACAAACGTCACCTAGAGCTGCAAAAAGAGCTAGGTACCAAGCTTTTGAGGATGAGTTCATACCGAGGACTACCATATAGCATCAAACCTTAGAACTGTTACCTACATTTCCGATGATGAAGGGAATAATAGGACGTTCATCACAGTGATTGAGGAAGATCATGTTGCACCTATACTTGACTTAGAAAATGAGGAAGAGGGAGATCCTAATGAAAATGAGCCTGCTGAAGGGGATCCGATTGAGGAAAATAACCAAGAAGAAGAAGAAGAGCCCATAGAAGAAGAGGAAGAACCCCTGGAGGAAGATGAACCTATAGAGGATGACGAGCCTTTTGAGGACGAAGCTGACATGGAAGAAGGAATAGAAAATCCTAACTTAGATGACGAAGCTCACCATTATAGTCCCTAGTTTCTTTTGAAAATATAATTAGGATTAGAATATTATTTTATTTATTTATTTTAGTTTTAATAAGGCTTGCATGCCAAGTAGCAAATTAGCATTCTTTTATTCCTTTATTTATTCATATTATGTTTTCCTTAGAAACAATAAAATTTCCCCTTTTCAATAATAATATAATATTTCATTCTTTTATTATTTGATGTAACGTCTTATTTGAAATGTTTATATTGCAAGTCAATAGAGACTTAATGATTGTTCACAATAAAAACGTGTTGTATGAACGTGCAAATGTGTAATAGTTAAGTGAATAAACGACAATGTGTATGTCACAGAGACAGCCGTTGTGTCATTTTTCAGCGCAGAATGGTTCGTCAGGGCGGCAAGCCTGATACCTCCCTGAATGTCGAACAATCGATTCGTGACTTAGTGCAGATCATAGCTAACCTAGCCCAAGGGCATAACCGGGATGGGAATTTGTCTGAAAAGGTTGCCCGTAGGAACCCACCTGTACTGAATGAGAAAGGGGGGCCCGAAGAATTGGAAAATTGGGTTGGGGAGTTTGATAAGCTTTTCTTTACCCTCACCTGTCTAGATGACAAGACTGTGCCCTTAGCAAGCTATTACCTACAGGGGGATGCCCACTTTTGGTGGACTCAAGCTAAGGACAACCTCCTCAAGCAACCTGACTTTGGGTGGGAAACCTTCAAGAAAGCCCTGAGGGATAAGTATTACCCACCATACCTCAAAAAGCAGAAAGCCCAAGAGTTTATGATGCTAGAACAAGGGAACACATGCATTGAGGAATATTACCGCAAATTCATTGAGCTGATGAGATTTGCTCCTGAAATTTCCCCTACTGAGGAAGCTAAGGCCTCACTCTTTGAGTTAGGGCTCACCCTTGACTTGCAAGGGAGACTGGGGGAAGATACTTTCACCTCGTTGGACCATGTTTTTGGCAAAGCTGCCCACTTATATGCAATAAGGAAACGAGAGGAAGGAGAAGCGAAAGGAGAATCCAAACCCCGAGGTTCAGAGATTTGAAAAGAAACACCATGGGAACCAGAACAATCAAACCTCCCAAAGAAACTTTGGTAAGGAACCCAACAACAACAACACTCACCACAATAACAATAACCGCAACAATAACACTAACAACCGCAGACATGAGCGTGTGTACAGGTGTAAGAAGTGCCCAAACAACCATCCAGGGAGGGATTGCGAGGGTAATAAGATGGAGTGTTGTGAATTTGGGAAAATGGGGCATAGAGCGTATGAGTGCTACTCAAATAATAAGGTTAACCCCAACGGTCAAAAGAAAAGGAACTATGGAGACAAGCCTAGGAATGGGAATGGGAATGGTGGAAATGCATACAATGGGTCAGCGAACTCCAATAACTCCAAACCACCAACCAATGCAAATAATCAGGCACCAACTGGGAACCATGTGACCAACAACAATGATAATAAGGGCAAACGGAAGCTGTATATGATGACGGCTAGCGAAGAGGAAGCTCGTAGAATGTTGTCACTGGTATTTTCTCTATTAACTCAAAGCCTGATAAAGTATTGTTTGATTCTGGAGCATCTTTGTCTTTTATTGCCCATACAACTGTTAGAACTCTAGCACTGGTTGAGTCCGAGTCAATTACTATGCCTATAGTTATTCCGTCTGGGGATACTGTTAATTGCTCTAAGAAATTCCTAAATGTCTCACTGAAAATATGGGAGGGCTTCTTTCCTTCCGATCTAATAGAGTTTAACTTATCGAACCTAGACGTCATTTTGGGAATGGATTTGCTTGGGAAGTACAAGGCTAAGATTGATTGTGATGCACAGAAGGTGGAACTGAGAGATCCTTCGGGAAAAAGGGTGTCATATAGGAGAATACCTCGAGAACCAGAGATCAAAGTAATCAATGCCTTGCAACTTAAGAGTTATATAGACAAAGGATGGCCTCTATTTATGTATTCCGTGAGAAGGGTTGAGGATGATCCATTGAAACCTGAGGATGTGCCTATAGTCATAGAATTCCAGGATGTTTTTTCTGAAGAAATACCTGGTATGCCGCCAAGGAGAGATGTAGAGTTCACTGTTGACCTAGTACATGGAACTGTACCTATCTCAAAAGCCCCATACCGAATGGCTCCAGCAGAAATGAATGAGTTGAAAAACCAGTTGGAAGAACTACTAGAGAAGGGGTACATTAGACCTAGTATGTCACCATGGGGAGCCCCTGTCTTGTTTGTGAAGAAGAAGGATGGTAGTTTGAGGTTGTGTATAGACTACCGTGAGTTGAACAATGTCATTGTGAAAAACAAATATCCATTACCAAGGATAGATGACTTGTTTGACCAACTTCAGGGTGCAGGGATGTTCTCTAAAATAGACTTAAGGTCTGGTTACCATCAATTGAGGATTGCTGACCAAGATGTACCTAAAACCGCCTTTAGGACTAGGTATGGACACTATGAGTTTACTGTCATGCCTTTTGGGTTAACCAATGCACTTACTGTTTTCATGGACCTCATGAATAGGATTTTTCGACCCTACCTCGATAAATTCGTAGTCGTGTTCATAGACGATATATTGATCTATTCAAGGAGCAAGGAAGAACATGAGGGACATTTGAGGCTTATTTTACACACACTTAGGGAGAACCAACTGTATGCAAAGTTTTCTAAGTGCGAATTTTGGTTAGAAAAAGTGTCATTTTTGGGTCATTTCGTCTCTAAAGAGGGTGTGTCAGTAGATTGCAAAGATAAAAGCTGTGAGTGAATGGCCAACACCAAAGAATGTCACATATATAAGGATTGTCTTGGGTTTATCCGGTTATTATAGGAGGTTTGTTAAAGACTTTTCGAAGATAGCAAAGCCCATGACTAACTTAATGAAAAAAGATTGCAAGTTTAATTGGACTGAAGACAGTGAGAAAGCCTTTCAAACACTCAAAGAGAGATTAACCTCAGCACTTGTTCTAGCCTTGCCTAACGGGGATGAAGGGTATGATGTCTATAGTGATGCGTCAAAGAATGGGTTGGGTTGTGTTCTTATGCAAAATGGAAAAGTCATAGCTTATGCGTCCCGTCAACTGAAACCATATGAGGTTAATTACCTTACACATGACCTAGAGTTGGCCGTAATTGTCTTTGCCTTAAAAATCTAGAGACATTACCTTTACGGGGTGACTTGTCGAATTTTCACCGATCACAAAAGCCTCAAATAGATCTTCACCCAGAAAGACCTTAATATGAGACAGCGCAGGTGGTTAGAGCTCATTAAGGACTATGACTTAAACATTCAATACAATGAGGGTAAAGCAAACGTTGTTGCTGATGCATTGAGTCGTAAGTCTAGCCATAGCCTGAACACCTTGGTAGTTGCCGACAAACTTTGTGAAGAATTTTCTAAACTCCAGATTGAAGTGGTTCATGAAGGGAAAGTGGAAAAGTTATTGAGTGCCCTAACCATCCAGCCCAATTTCCTAGATGAAATAAGAGAGGGTCAGCCTGGGGATGTAAAACTTGAGCGGGTCAAAGCAAAACTTAAGGAGGGAAAAGCAGAAGGGTTTGAAATCCATGAGGATGGGAGTATACGCTACAAGGGTCGGTGGTGTGTACCGCAAAAATGTGAGGAGTTGAAACAAAAGATAATGAGTGAAGGTCATAATATGAACTATTCCGTCCACCTAGGGGGGAATAAGTTATATAAGGACCTCAAAAAGATGTTTTGGTGGCCTGGAATGAAGAGGGCAGTAGTCGAGTTTGTTTCCAAATGCCTGACGTGTTAGAAGGTTAAGAGTGAACACAAGAGACCTCAAGGCAAAATACAACCTCTAGGCATTCCAATATGGAAGTGGGATTCGATATACATGGACTTCGTCGTAGCCTTTCCTAGGAGTCGGGGAGGCAATAACACAATTTGGGTGATAGTGGACCGATTGACCAAGACTGCAAGGCTCATACCCATGAAAGACACGTGGAGTATGGAAGCCCTAGCCAAAGCATACATTAGGCATGTTATTCGATTGCATGGAGTACCCACGAGTATAGTGTCTGATAGGGATTCACGATTCCTTTCGAATTTCTGGAAAAAGGTCTAGGAAGCATTTGGTGGTGAGCTATTGATGAGTACAACCTTTCACCCAGCTACAGACGGTCAAACAGAAAGAACCATCCAGACCTTGGAAGACATGTTAAGAGCTTGTGCCTTATAATACCAGGGATCATGGGAAGACCATTTGGACCTCATACAGTTCTCATATAACAACAGTTATCATGCTAGTATCAAAATGGCTCCATTTGAAGCGTTGTATGGGAGGAAGTGTCGTAGTCCTTTGTGCTGGAACGACATTAGTGAGACTTTGGTGTTAGGTCCTAAAATAATTCAAGAGACTGTGGATCAAGTGAGGGTCATTCAAGAGAAGATTAGGGTTGCACAGGACATGCAAAAGTCCTACGCGGATCAGAAGCGAAGGGAAGAGAATTATGAAGTGGGTGAAAAAGTACTGCTTAAGGTGTCCCCAATGAAAGGAGTGATGCGATTTGGGAAGAAAGGGAAACTAAGTCCTAAGTTCATAGGACCATATGAGATTTTGGAGCGAGTAGGCAAAGTGGCTTATCGCTTAGAATTGCCAAACGAGTTAGAAAGGGTCCACAATGTGTTTCACGTATCCCAACTCCGGAAATACGTACCTCACGAGTCGCATGTCCTAGAACCTAAAATCGTTGAATTAAACGAAACCTTGTCCTATGAGGAGAAACCCATCAAGATCCTAGACCACAAGGTGCGTAGTACGAGAAATAAGGATGTCAAAATTGTGAAGGTGTTGTGGAGAAATCAGAATACTGAAGAAGCCACATGGGAAGCAGAAGATGCGATGCGTCTGATGTACCCTGAGCTTTTTCAAGAGGTAGGTGAGTTACGGGGACGTAACTTTTCTTTTAAGGGGGGAAGAATGCGATAGAATTTCGCGCTTCCACCCTAAAGTTTGCTAAAGTATGTTAAATATGTTATTTATGTGTTTTATCGCTTATGTGACGTGCGAAAGTTACGAAATGCTTGTGAAATATTGGGACTTAGAAGTGCAAAAGATCCTCGTTAAGGCTGGCTACCTCTAAGTTTTGGGACGAAAGTTCCTTTAAGGGGGAAGCCTTTAATACTCCGTATTTTGGCAGTCATTCTTTTATAAATAAGAAAATATAAAGAATAAAGTTGAAAGTATTTTTAATATTATTTAGGAAAAAATATATAATTTGGGTAAGCCTAGAGTTATAATTTAAATATACAACCTACTTTGTACCTAATTATATTATAATTTGGTTTTGTTATATTTTCGAAATAAATAAAATAAGAAATCGGATTTTGAGTTGGAAACAAATCCAATTAAACCTAGGTTTACCATGCTATAAATAAGAGGAAAAAAAATAATAAACCCTAACTCCTTTACCCATCAGCCGTTTTCTCTCATTCTCCTTCAAAGTTTTTCTTTCTCCTCCCTTCTTCAACCTCGTCACTCTTCTCCTCCCCTCCCCTGAGCTTCGTCGGCCTTCGTAAGGGTCGGGCTAAGTGTGTGTGGTGTTCGAGCAATAGGTGTGCGAGCGAGCAAGGGTGTGACGAGCGACGAGTGGTCGCTGCTGATGTAGAGTGCGTCGAGTGTGAGCGTTCGAGGGTTGTACGGTGCGAGTCGAAGTTGCGGCGTGTGTGCGGGGCTGTCAAGGCGGGTCGAGGGTGCTGCGCTGTGTGTGTGACTCGACGGTGTCGGTGAGCGAGAATGGTGCTGTGCGTGGTGTGTTGCGACGAGTCGAGGTCGTGCGAGCGTGTGTGGCTCGAGTGCTGTGTGAGCGAGGCGAGGCTTGCGAGTGCGGTGGTTGTGCTGTCGGAGTTCCTCGTGTCGCCGGTGGTTGTCGCCGGCGAGTTGGTCCGGTATAAAAATTAAAATTCTCTCTTTTCTTCTTTAAATTAATTGTAAAATCTGATTTTGGTATTCTTATGTATCTTTGATTAAGTTTTGTAATTATAAATAAAGTATAAGAATAAAGTATAAAAATTAGATTTATAATTATGTTTTAGTTCTTATGATAATTTTATTTCTTAATTCTGATTTTTATAATACTTATATATAGTTGTTTAAGTTTTGTTATTATGAACAAGTATAATGTAAGTTAACAAAAAAAATCAGATTTACATCTTATTATTAGTCCCTAAATATGCTAGTTCAATAAAGTTTATGTAAAGAAAGTTTAAAGCAACAAGATTGGTTAATTTTAATATTCCAAACATCATATTTTATATAGTTAGGTAAGCTGATTTTATTTAATATTATCAACGACTTAGCACTGAAATATTTTATTATTCGATTAGGTCCCAATTTCATAAGCGGAATATTTTAAGTAGTCAGCGAAGATTTTCCGTTATAAGGTACGTACGCGTACTACTTCAGTACGATACATTAGTATCATGTTTAGGTTATGAATTGTTTATTGAAACCTAGAATAATGATATGGAACTATTGTTTGGTTATGATTGATGAGATTGTTTGGTAACATGAAGTTAATTGGAAATCTGTTTGTATTTCCATGTTGTATGACTTGTGAATTAAAATGAATTGATATTGGAATGCGTAATTCTATCGTATCACAAGCATGAAATAAGTTCTGGATTGGAATGCTATGACTAATGAGTGTAGCAAGGCTTTTTAAGAGGTTGCTTAAACTAAAGGATTTTATATGATGGTATAAAAATCATATGCTTAATGTTGTATGAATGAGTATCACTAAAAAGAATAGTTGGCAATAAACTTGTAGTCGGACTCCCTACAAGTAATGAACAATGGGGGGAGTGTGGGACTTGTTCTACACTCCTACGCATACCTACTGCGACGATAGTAGTGTCCTTATAAATTTTGATAACTCAAGTAGGCGGAAGGTTCCGTACGATCTTGGGGGTATGCATACTAAGGTGATGGATGTGGAACGGAACGAAACCGTATTTACGTTCCATCTAATAGACCGAGTTGTCTATTAAGGATTAGGTAGCCCGTATGATTCCAGAAAGATGACGGTGCCCGTTCGATGCCAAATAAATTGTAAAAACAAAATTTAATGTTTTGTAGTATCATGTTTAGGAATTGTTATTACTATTCTGATTATGCTTAGTGTATTATTTAACTGATTATGTACGTACTCAGCATAGCTGATTGTTTGTTATTTGTGTTTGTTTGTGGACCTGTGATGAACCATTGATACTTCAATGGGGAGCAGATTAGGTATGCTGATGTTGCTGCATGAGTTCGGACATACGGGGGATATTCTTTAGTTTATAAACTTTTACATGTTTTGGTTGAACTTATAGAATTATTATAATCTACTTAGTTAATGGTTTGAATAAAAGGGGTCAAGGATGATTCCCGAGTTGTAGTTAAGTTAACATTTTATTTCCGCTGCAATTTAGTTTTCATAATAAAGAGTAAGTTAATGTTTTAATTTCAATAAATCTTGCGTTTCACCGCGGCGGTAACACTCCCATAGTCGATGAGATTGTTTGGTAACATGAAATCAATTGGAAATATGTTTGTATTTCCCTGTTGTATGACTTGTGAATTGAAATGAATTGATATTGGAATGCGTAATTCTATGGTATCACAAGCATGAAATAAGTTTTGGAATGGAATGCTATGACTAATGAGTGTAGCAAGGATTTTCAAGAGGTTGCTTAAACTAAAGGATTTTATATGATGTTATAAAAATCATATGCTTAATGTTGTATGAATGAGTATCACTAAAAAGGATAGTTGGCAATAAACTTAAATTGTAGTCGGACTCCCTACAAGTAATGTACAATGGGGGAAGTGTGGGACTTGTTCTACACTCCTACGCATGCCAACTGTGACGATAGTAGTGTCCTTATAAAATTTGATAACTCAAGTAGGCGGAAGGTTCCGTACGATCTTGGGGGTATGCATACTAAGGTGATGGATATGGAACGGAACGAAACCGTATTTACGTTCCATTTAATGACCGAGTTGTCTATTAAGGATTAAGTAGCCCGTATGATTCTTGAAAACTGACGGTGCCCGTTCGATGCCAAATAAACTGTAAAAAATTGAAATTTAATGTTCTGTAGTATCATGTTTAGGAATTGTTATTACTATTCTGATTATGCTTAGTGTATTATTTAACTGATTATGTACGTACTCAGCATAGCTGATTGTTTGTTATTTGTGTTTGTTTGTGGACCTGTGATGAACCATTGATACTTCAATGGGGAGCATATTAGGTATGCTGATGTTGCTGCATGCCTGCATGAGTTCGGACATACGGGGGATATTCTTTAGTTTATAAACTTTTAAATGTTTTGGTTGAACTTATAAAATTATTATAATCTACTTAGTTAATGGTTTGAATAAAAGGGGTCAATGATGATTCCCGATTTGTAGTTAAGTTAACATTTTATTTCCGCTGCTATTTAGTTTTCATAATAAAGAGTAAGTTAATGTTTTAATTTCAATAAGCCTTGCGTTTCACCGCGGCAGTAACACTCCCAAAGTCGATGCAACGTAGTTTAGACTTGTATGTATTTTGGAGGTGTTACAAAACTGGTCATCAGAGCCAAAAGTTCCTATTTTCAAAGATGTTTTAAAAGATTTTTAAAATGGGTAGTATGGAATAAGAGCATATAGATTACTTTTGCGTGCATTAACTCATAGGAATGATTTTATTTGTAATGCCTTTCTTGCCTTACTTGTCTGATATGTTTATAGAAAGTATGCAAATACTGTGGAATGAATCAGATGTTCTGATTATATGAAATGTTGTGTTGGTTGCTTGATTGAATTTTTTAAAGGTTCTTTGAAATCTTCGAAGTATGAATAGATTAGGAGGATGTACAAGGATAGGTACATAGATAGGGGTTAGGAGCACTAAATTAATTTCGAATTAGTATAATATTCAAAAGATGTTTCAAAAATGTGTTGAACTAAAACCTTATTTCGAATATTTTAGGAAGGGGCCATCTAATTGTTGTAAATATTTTGAACTTGTTTAAGGAGTTATAAAATTGAAAATAATCATTTTACCTCTTATATATGTATATATATATATAATGTATATTTTAAAACCTTTACTGCACAAAAACTTAGATGATTTTCTTTCTTTAATTTCGCAGATGGTTTACGACATAGGTCCTAAGGAATACCAGATGAAACACCGAATAATTGAAGATTGGGACATCAGGGCCTATAAGATGAAAGCTGTTATGGAATATAGAACCTTACAGGGAGATACTAGACTAAGGATTGAAATGGAGAAAATATACTTTATGCCGCAGTACGTCCCTAAGGAGGAACCCTACCTTTTCGTACATCATAGATATGGGGATATATGGTCAGAAAATGGAGGTTTTAATGCAACCAAACACACTTGCTGGAACCAATACCTTCCTACCGTAGGGCATTTCGTCACTGATCTTAAATACTGTGAAAATGAGTGGAGAATTCGTGAGAAAAGAAGTTGGGAGCCCTCTACCTCATCACCTCCAGTTAGAGGAATCTATCATGTGTGGGAAAGCTCGGGAACTAATGTGAATTATGAGAATCCTAGAGTTAAAACTGAGCCACAAACGTCACCTAGAGCTGTAAAAAGAGCTAGGTACCAAACTTTTGAGGATGAGTTCATACCCGAGGACTACCATATAGCATCAAACCTTAGAATTGTTACCTACATTTCCGATGATGAAGGGAATAATAGGACGTTCATCACAGTGATTGAGGAAGATCATGTTGCACCTATACTTGACTTAGAAAATGAGGAAGAGGGAGATCCTAATGAAAATGAGCCTGCTGAAGGGGATCCGATTGAGGAAAATGACCAAGAAGAAGAAGAAGAGCCCATAGAAGAAGAAGAAGAAGAGCCCATAGAAGAAGACGAAGAGCCCCTGGAGGAAGATGAACCTATAGAGGATGACGAGCCTTTTGAGGACGAAGCTGACATGGAAGAAGGAATAGAAAATCCTAACTCAGATGACGAAGCTCACCATTATAGTCCCTAGTTTCTTTTGAAAATATAATTAGGATTATAATATTATTTTATTTATTTATTTTAGTTTTAATAAGGCTTGCATGCCAAGTAGCAAATTAGCATTCTTTTATTCCTTTATTTATTCATATTATGTTTTCCTTGGAAACAATAAATTTTCCCCTTTTCAATAATAATACAATATTTCATTCTTTTATTATTTGATGTAACGTCTTATTTGAGATGTTTATATTGCAAGTCAATAGAGACTTAATGATTGTTCACAATATAAACGTGTTGTATGAACGTGCAAATGTGTAATATTTAAGTGAATAAACGACTATGTGTATGTCACTGAGACAACCGTTGTGTCATTTTTCAGCGCAGAATGGTTCGTCAGGGCGGCACGCCTGATACCTCCCTGAATGTCGAACAATCGATTCGTGACTTAGTGCAGATCACAGCTAACCTAGCCCAAGGGCATAACCGGGATTGGGATTTGTCTGAAAAAGTTGCCCGTAGGAACCCACCAAAACTGAATGGGAAAGGGGGGCCCGAAGAATTGGAAAATTGGGTTGGGGAGTTTGATAAGCTTTTCTTTACCCTCACCTGTCTAGATGACAAGACTGTGCCCTTATCAAGCTATTACCTACAGGGGGATGCCCACTTTTAGTGGACTCAAGCTAAGAACAACCTCCTCAAGCAACCTGACTTTTGGTGGGAAACCTTCAAGAAAGCCCTGAGGGATAAGTGTTACCCACCATACCTCAAAAAGCAGAAAGCCCAAGAGTTTATGATGCTAGAACAAGGGAACCTGTGTGTTGAGGAATATTACCGCAAATTCATTGAGTTGTTGAGATTTGCTCTTGAAATTTCCCCTACTGAGGAAGCTAAGGCCTCACGCTTCGAGTTAGGGCTCACCCTTGACCTGCAAGGGAGACTGGGGGGAGATACTTTCACCTCGTTGGACCATGTTTTTGGCAAAGCTGCCCACTTATATGCAATAAGGAAACGAGAGGAAGGAGAAGCGAAAGGAGAATCCAAACTCCGAGGTTCAAAGATTTGAAAAGAAACACCATGGGAACCAGAACAATCAAACCTCCCAAAGAAACTTTGGTAAGGGACCCAACAACAACAACACTCACCACAAAAACAATAACCGCAATAATAACGCCAACAACCGCAGACCTGAGCGTGTGTACAGGTGTAAGAAGTGCCCAAACAACCATCCTGGGAGGGATTGCGAGGGTAATAAGGTGGAGTGTCGTGAATGTGGGAAAATGGGATATAGAGCGTATGAGTGCTACTCAAAGAATAAGGTTAACCTCAACGGTCAAAAGAAAGGGAACTATGGAGACAAGCCTAGGAATGGGAATGGGAATGGGAATGGTGGAAATGCATACAATGGGTCAGGGAACTCCAATTACTCCAAATCACCAACCAATGCAAATAATCAGGCACCAACTGGGAACCATGTGACCAACAACAATGATAATAAGGGCAAAGGGAAACTGTATATGATGACGGCTAGCGAAGAGGAAGCTCGTAGAGATGTTGTCACTGGTATTTTCTCTATTAACTCAATTCCTGTTAAAGTATTGTTCGATTCCGGAGCATCTTTGTCTTTTATTGCCCATACAACTGTTAGAACTCTAGCACTGGTTGAGTCCGAGTCAATTACTATGCCTATAGTTATTTCGTCTGGGGATACTGTTAATTGCTCTAAGAAATTCCTAAATGTCTCACTTAAAATAGGAGAGGGCTTCTTTCCTTCCGATCTAATTGAGTTTAACTTATCGAACCTAGACGTCATTTTGGGAACGGATTCGCTTGGGAAGTACAAGGCTAAGATAGATTGTGATGCACATAAGGTGGAACTGAGAGATCCTTCGGGAAAAAGGGTGTCATATAGGAGAATACCTCGAGAACAAGAGATCAAAGTAATCAATGCCTTGCAACTTAAGAGTTATATAGACAAAGGATGGCCTCTATTTATGTGTTCCGTGAGAAGGGATGAGGATGATCCATTGAAACCTGAGGATGTGCCTATAGTCAGAGAATTCCAGGATTTCCTGAAGAAATACCTGGTATGCCGCCAAGGAGAGATATAGAGTTCAATGTTGACCTAGTACCTGGAACTGGACCTATCTCAAAAGCCCCATACCGAATGGCTCCAGTAGAAATGAATGAGTTGAAAAACCAGTTGGAAGAACTACTAGAGAAGGGGTACATTAGACCTAGTATGTCACCATGGGGAGCCCCTGTCTTGTTTGTGAAGAAGAAGGATGGTAGTTTGAGGTTGTGTATAGACTACCGTGAGTTGAACAATGTCACTGTGAAAAACAAATATCCATTACTAAGGATAGATGACTTGTT
Source organism: Beta corolliflora (assembly GCA_947648045.1). Lineage (NCBI taxonomy): Eukaryota > Viridiplantae > Streptophyta > Magnoliopsida > Caryophyllales > Amaranthaceae > Beta > Beta corolliflora. The sequence goes on along the minus strand of CANSZD010000719.1, from coordinate 21,901 downwards.
TAACCAACTTCAGGGTGCAGGGATGTTCTCTAAAATAGACTTAAGGTATAGTTACCATCAATTGAGGATTGCTGACCAAGATGTACCTAAAACTGCCATTAGGACTAGGTATGGACACTATGAGTTTACTGTCATGCCTTTTGGGTTAACCAATGCACCTGCTGTTTTCATGGACCTCATGAATAGGATTTTTGACCCTACCTCGATATATTCGTAGTCGTGTTCATAGACGATATATTGATCTATTCAAGGAGAAAGGAAGAACATGAGGGACATTTGAGGCTTATTTTACACACACTTAGGGAGAACCAACTGTATGCAAAGTTTTCTAAGTGTGAATTTTGGTTAGAAAAAGTGTCATTTTTGGGTCATTTCATCTCTAAGGAGGGTGTGTCAATAGATCCTGCAAAGATAAAAGCTATGAGTGAATGGCCAACACCAAAGAATGTCACAGATATAAGGAGTTTCTTTGGTTTAGCCGGTTATTATAGGAGGTTTGTTAAAGACTTTTCGAAGATAGCAAAGCCCATGACTAACTTAATGAAGAAAGATTGCAAGTTTAATTGGACTGAAGACAGTGAGCAAGCCTTTCAAACACTCAAAGAGAGATTAACCTTAGCACCTGTTCTAGCCTTGCCTAACGGGGAGGAGGGGTATGATGTCTATAGTGATGCATCAAAGAATGGGTTGGGTTGTGTTCTTATGCAAAATGGGAAAGTCATAGCTTATGCGTCCGTCAACCGAAACCATATGAGGTTAATTACCCTACACATGACCTAGAGTTGGCGCAATTGTCTTTGCCTTAAAAATCTGGAGACATACCTTTACGGGGTGACTTGTCGAATTTTCACCGATCACAAAAGCCTCAAATACATCTTCACCCAGAAAGACCTTAATATGAGACAACGCAGGTGGTTAGAGCTCATTAAGGACTATGACTTAGACATTCAATACCATGAGGGTAAAGCAAACGTTGTTGCTGATGAATTGAGTCGTAAGTCTAGCCATAGCTTGAACACCTTGGTAGTTGCCGATAAACTTTGTGAAGAATTTTCTAAACTCCAGATTAAAGTGGTTCATGAAGGGGAAGTAGAAAAGTTATTGAGTGCCCTAACCATCCAGCCCAACTTCCTAGATGAAATAAGAGAAGGTCAGCCTGGGGATGTAAAACTTGAGCGGCTCAAAGCAAAACTTAAGGAGGGCAAAACGAAGGGTTTGAAATCCATGAGGATGGGAGTATACGCTACAAGGGTCGGTGGTGTGTCTTGCAAAAATGTGAGGAGTTGAAACAAAAGATAATGAGTGAAGGTCATAATACAAACTATTCCGTCCACCCAGGGGTGGATAAGTTATATAAGGACCTCAAAATGATGTTTTGGTGGCCTGGAATGATGAGGGCAGTAGCCGAGTTTGTTTCCAAATGCCTGACGTGTCAGAAGGTTAAGAGTGAACACAAGAGACCTCAAGGAAAAATCCAACCTCTAGACATTCCAACAAGGAAGTGGGATTCGATATCCATGGACTTCGTCGTAGCCTTACCTAGGAGACGGAGAGGCAATAACACAATATGGGTGATAGTGGACCGATTGACCAAGACTGCAAGGTTCATACCCATGAAAGACACGTGGAGTATGGAAGCCCTAGCCAAAACATACATTAAGCATGTTATTCGATTGCATGGAGTACCCACGAGTATAGTGTCTGATAGGGATTCGGGATTCCTTTCGAATTTCTGGAAAAAGGTCCAGGAAGCATTTGGTAGTGAGCTATTGATGAGTACATCCTTTCACCCAGCTACAGACGGTCAAACAGAAAGAACCATCCAGACCTTGGAAGACATGTTAAGAGCTTGTGCCTTATAATACCAGGGATCATGGGAAGACCATTTGGACCTCATAGAGTTCTCATACAACAACAGTTATCATGCTAGTATCAAAATGGCTCCATTTGAAGCGTTGTATGGGAGGAAGTGTCGTAGTCCTTTGTGCTGGAACGACATTAGTGAGACTGTGGTGTTAGGTCCTGAAATGATTCAAGAGACTGTGGAACAAGTGCGAGTCATCTAAGAGAAGATTAGTGCTGCACAGGACAGGCAAAAGTCCTACGCGGATCAGAAGCGAAGGGAAGAGAATTATGAAGTGGGTGAAAAAGTACTGCTTAAGGTGTCCCCAATGAAAGGAGTGATGTGATTTGGGAAGAAAGGGAAACTAAGTCCTAAGTTCATAGGACCATATGAGATTTTGGAGCGAGTAGGCAAAGTGGCTTATCGCTTAGAATTGCCAAACGAGTTAGAAAGGGTCCACCACGTGTTTCACGTATCCCAACTCCGGAAATACGTACCTCACGAGTCGCATGTCCTAGAACATGAAACCGTTGAATTAAACGAAACCTTGTCCTATGAGGAAAAACCAATCAAGATCCTAGACCACAAGGTGCGTAGTACGAGAAATAAGGACGTCAAAATTGTGAAGGTGTTGTGGAGAAATCAGAATACTGAAGAAGCCACATGGCAAGCAGAAGATGCGATGCGTCTGAAGTACCCTGAGCTTTTTCAAGAGGTAGGTGAGTTACGAGGACGTAACTTTTCTTGTAAGGGGGGAAGAAGGCGATAGAATTTCGCGCTTCCACCCTAAAGTTTGCTAAAGTCTGTTAAATATGTAATTTATGTGTTTTATCGCTTATGTGACGTGCGAAAGTTACGAGACACTTGTGAAATATTGGGACTTAGAAGTGCAAAAGATCGTCGTTAAGGCTGGCTACCTCAAAGTTTCGGGACGAAACTTCCTTTAAGGGGGAAGCCTGTAATACTCCATATTTTGGGAGTCATTCTTTTATAAATAAGGAAATATAAAGAATTAAATTGAAAATATTTTTAATATTATTTAGGAAAAAATATATAATTTGGGTAAGCCTACAGTTATAATTTAAATATACAACCTACTTTGTACTTAATTATATTATAGTTTGGTTTTGTTTTATTTTCGAAATAAATAAAATAAGAAATCGAATTTTGAGTTGGAAACAAATCCTATTAAACCTAGGTGTACCATGCTATAAATAAGAGAAAAAAAGAAAAAAAAACCCTAACTCCTTTCCCCATCAGCCGTTTTCTCTCCTTCTCCCTAAAAGTTTTTCTCTCTCCTCCCTTCTTCTACCTCATCACTCTTCTCCTCCCCTCCCCTGAGCTTCGTCGACCTTCGTAAGGGTCGGGCTAAGTGTGTGTGGTGTTCGAGCAAGGGGTGTGCGAGCGAGCGAGGGTGTGCCGACCGACGAGTGGTCACTGCTGCCGTCGAGTGCGTTGAGTGTGAGCGTTCGAGGGTTGTGCGGTGCGAGTCGAAGTTGCAGCGTGTGTGCGGTGCTGTCGTGGCGAGTCGAGGGTGTTGCGCTGTGTGTGTGGCTCGACGGTGTCGGTGAGCGAGAGTGTTGATGTGCGTAGTGTGTTGCGACGAGTCGAGGTCGTGCGGCGTGTGTGGCTCGAGTGCTTTGCGAGCGAGGCCGGCAAGTGCGGTGGTGGTGTTGCTTGGAGTTCCTCTTGTCGCCGGCGAGTTGGTCCCAGTATAAAAATTAAAATTCTCTCTTTTCTTCTTTAAATTAATTGTAAAATCTGATTTTGGTATTCTTATGTATCTTTGATTAAGTTTTGTAAATATAAATAAAGTATAAGAATAAAGTATAAAAATCAGATTTATAATTATGTTTTAGTTCTTATGATAATTTTATTTCTTAATTCGATTTTTATAATTCTTATATATAGTTGTTTAAGTTTTGTTATTATGAACAAGTATAATGTAAGTTAATAAAAAAATCAGATTTACATCTTATTATTAGTCCCTAAATGTGCTAGTTCAATAAAGTTTATGTAAAGAAAGTTTAAAGCAACAAGATTTGTTAATTTTAATATTCAAAACATCATATTTTATATAGTTAGGTAAGCTGATTTTATTTAATATTATCAAGGACTTAGCACTTGAAATATTTTATTATTCGATTAGGTCCCAATTTCATAAGCGGAATATTTTAAGTAGTCGATGAAGATTCTCCGTTATAAGGTACGTACGCGTACTACTTCGATGCGATACATTAGTATCATGTTTAGGTTATGAATTGTTTATTGAAACCTAGAATAATGATATGGAACTATTGTTTGGTTATGATTGATGAGATTGTTTGGTAACATGAAATCAAGTGGAAATCTGTTTGTATTTCCCTGTTGTATGACTTGTGAATTGAAATGAATTGATATTGGAATGCGTAATTCTATCCTATCACAAGCATGAAATAAGTTTTGGATTGGAATGCTATGACTAATGAGTGTAGCAAGGCTTTTTAAGAGGTTTCTTAAACTAAAGGATTTTATATGATGTTATAAAAATCATATGCTTAATGTTGTATGAATGAGTATCACTAAAAAGGATAGTTGGCAATAAACTTGTAGTCGGACTCCCTACAAGTAATGAACAATGGGTGGGGGGAGTGTGGGACTTGTTCTACACTCCTACGCGAGACTCTTGCGACGATAGTAGTGTCCTTATAAATTTTGATAACTCAAGTAGGCGGAAGGTTTCGTACGATCTTGAGGGTATGCATACTAAGGTGATGGATGTGGAACGGAACGAAACCGTATTTACGTTCCATCTAATAGACCGAGTTGTCTATTAAGGATTAAGTAGCCCGTATGATTCTAGAAAGATGACGGTGCCCGTTGGATGCCAAATAAACTGTAAAAACGCAAATTTAATGTTTTGTAGTGTCATGTTTAGGAATTGTTATTACTATTCTGATTATGCTTAGTGTATTATTTAACTGATTATGTACGTACTCAGCATAGCTGATTGTTTGTTATTTGTGTTTGTTTGTGGTCCTGTGATGAACCATTGATACTTCAATGGGGAGCAGATTAGGTATGCTAATGTGGCTGCATGAGTTCGGACATAAGGAGGAACAGTGGAGTGAGAGAGGGAGGTGTGGTGGCGGTTGTTCGAAGGAGGAAGGGTGGAGTGAGTGAGGGATGTCGTGCTGTGAGAAAGAGAGAATGGATGAGTGAGGACAGATGGCATGAGAGAGAAAGAGAGAATGGATGAGTGAGGAGAGATAGCGTGTGAGAGAGAGAAAGATGAGGAGTTAGAGAGCAGCGACAAAGAACGGGGAGGAGTGAGGAGTTAGGATGAGTGCAGAACGACGCCCAATAAGCTAGGGTTTTTTAAAGAAACCGCAGCACTAGGTTGATTTTTCTAATAAAACCCTAGCTTATTGGGCGTCGTTCTGCACTCATCCTAACTCCAGCAGTAATATATTTGAAAACCGCAATAATAGGTTTCCAGCATGCTTTTTTTTTTTCACGTGGTTTATTGCTGCGTATGGATAAAACCGTAGCAATTTTACCGCAGCAATAAACAATTATTCTACTAGTGTACCTTTAGGATCAGTTTTAGAACTTAATAATTGTTATTATGTTCCTGCTATCACAAAGAACGTTATTTCGATTCCTGTTTTGGATTCAGAAGGTTTTTCATTTGCCATAAAGAATAATTATTGTTCTGCGTATTTGAATGATATGTTCTATGTCTCCGCTAAGTTATCAAATGGTTTATATGTGCTAGACTTAGAAACCCACATCTATAACATAGACAGCAAGAAACATAAAGCAAATGATTCAATCCAACATACCTATGGCATTGTCGATTAGGCCACATAAGCTCAAAGCACATTGAGAAACTTCAAAAAAGGTGGAATTCTCAAGTATTAAGAATCATTTGATACTTGTGAGTTTTGCTTGATGGGGAAAATGACAAAGTCTCCTTTCACAGGTACAAGTGAAAAGGGCCAATGATCTTTTAGCTCTCTTACATACTGATGTATGTGGACCTATGAGTACTTTAGCTAGGGGATGGTACAGTTATTTCATATCTTTTACCGATAATGTAAGCAAAATTTGGATATGTTTACCTCATGCGGCATAAGTCGGAATCCTTTTGAAAAATCCAAGGAGTTCCAAAATGATGTACAAAACAAACTTGGGAAGAAAATTAAGGCATTGCGATCCGATCGTGGTGGTGAATATTTATCTCAAGAATTTGGTGATCATTTGAAGGATTGTTTGAATACTTTCACAATGGACTCCACCAGGAACACCACAGTTTAATGGCTTTTTTGAAAGAAAGAATTAAACTCTAATGGATATGGTTCAATCCATGATGACTCTTTCTAATCTTCCTATTTCAATATGGGGATTTGCGCTTGAAACAACGGCATTCACACTTAACAGAATTCCATCCAAAACAGTGGAAAAGACACCATATATATGAAATGTAGATTGAAAACGTTCAAATTGTCTTTTCTAAGGATATGGGGTTGTGAAGTTTATGTATAATGTTTACTCTCTAAAAACCTTTCACCCAAATCCGATAAAATGTATTTTTATGGGTTACCCAAAAGAGAGTGAGGGATACTACTTTTACAACCAAAGCGAAAACAAATTGTTTGTTGCTCGTGATGGTGTCTTTTTGGAGAAGGAGTTTATTTCCGAGGAAAACAAGTAGGAGTAATGTATACACTAGAGGAAAAAAGCTCAAATCATCTTAAAAGGGCTTGCGGTTGATGCAAAAACCGTAGCCCTTAACTTAAGAGTTGTAATCAACCATAAAACCGCAACCCTTTATCACTAAAGGGCTGCGGTTTTTGGGCTAACCGCAGCCCTTGGGACTTAATTAAGTACCATCGCGGATTCTACAACAGAGGTTGAGTATATTACAGCAGCATCAGATGCAACAAAGGAAGATGTTTGGATCAAAAACTTCATTAGTGAACTTGGTGTTAGGGGTGTAAGCGGGGCTGCCGAAAAGTCCGAGTCCAATCCAGTCCAGTCCAAACTTGTCGGGTCGAACCTGGGCCGGAATTTTTTGGATTGGACTCGGACTCAAATTTTCGAGTCCAAATATTTTTTGGGACCTGGATTTGGACTCATCCCTTTTGGAGTCCAATAAGTCTAGTCCGATCCAAAAATATTTTTATATATAATATATATATAATATTTTATATATAATGTATATATATTTAATATTTATATATATAATATAAAAGATGTACGTGACTTATCTTATGGAAGGGATATAATGAGCTTAATTTTTCAAATTCAATTATGAGAAAACGTTGTGAATCATTGAATCTAAATCGGGGAAAAAATAATACTTCCTCCGTTTTTATACATGTTACATTTTGACATTTTCGCTATTCACAAATTTCACTTTGACCATCGTTCTTTTGTGATTTATACGTGAATAAAAATATAGTCATGTGGGTTCTTGTTAGATTCGTCATAATATGTATATTTTTAATGTGTACTTTTTATAATTTTTACAAATACAAAATTAGAGATATATGTCCTCAAAATTTTGCAATGGCATGCGTGAAAAGTGAAAGTGAAACATGTAAAAAAATGGAGGAAGTATAATAACCGGACCGTGGGCTGGATTCGGACTCAAGAAAAAATTATCGGATTTGGACTCAAAAAAATATTTGGATCGGACTTGGACTCAATTTCTCGAGTCCAAAGAACTTTAGACTGCGGATTTGGATTTGGCAAAGTCCAATCCAAGTCAATCCACTTACACCCCTACTTGGTGTAGTTCCTAGCATTAAGAATGACAATGAAATGTATTATGACAACAATGGTGCCATTGCTCAAACTAAGGAACCCAGATCATATCAAAGGTCAAAACATGTGCTCAGGAAGGTCCATCTTATTCGAGAGATCGTTGGAAGAGAAGATGTGAAATTAAGCAAAGGCTCATACCGAGGATAATGTAGTAGATCCTCTGTCTAAACCAATTGCTCAACCTAAGCATGAGTGTCATACTAGGTCTATGGGGATTAAGCATATGGGAGAATGGCTTTAGGTTGTTTACTTCATGTTTACAATTGTAAAGACAATTATTATGTTTTGAATGTTTATCAATAAAAAATTGTTTCTTATTTAATTGTTTGGTTTAGTATTAAATGAAATGTCTAAATAATTTGTGTTTTCAAATAGGATTATCGAAAATGTTTTGATAATGGAACCCTAGAAAGTGAATTGAAATCGCAATTTATTTAAAGTCCCTAGTCCAAATCACTAAATTGGACATAAGTGATTTATTTAAAAGACTAGTATATAATTGATTGATAGCACGATTCCATGAGCTATGGAGACATAAAAAGATGTCTAATTGATATATAGATGTATATTTGATACATTGAGACTTGACCTAATTAGATTCTAAAAAGTAGAATCAAACTACTATATTTAGTGGATTCCTTAGACATGAGTATGTATGTATTAATAACTACAGTATATCTAGTTTAATCTTGACGTTGTTAAACGCCGTGCCATAAAAGGAGGTTATTAAGGCATTGATCAGATGGGCTAAGAATTGAGTGGGAATTATGGTCATACAAGAGTGGACAAGTCTTCCTATTAAATAGGAATGGTTTATGGGTCTCTTGATGAGCGAGAATTTAAAAATTGCATGGCCATGCGGAATAGGATTAAAGAGTTAATCCTTATTAGAATTGTAACACTCCGTCCTTTGATAAGACAAAATAGAGAAAATGTAGACATTCTATTAAAGAAAAGACGATAGCGGAAATATCGTCAAGACGGATATGTCACTCTACGGCCCATAAAAAAATAATCAAACTTTAAATTTAAATCTCAAATTAATTTAAACCAAATATTCAAAAGGAGGCAAAACAACATCATAAACCCAATCTAACAAAAATAAGAAATAAAATATGATGTCTTATAAGCCTAATAAGTCTTTATCTCACAACCCACAACCCAAAAGAGCTACTCTTCATTTTTACCTGCAAAATATATCAACAAACATCCACTATCAGTGGGCAGTAACTAACAGCTCTCCCAGCTCAGTTAGGATCCATATATGAGTTATAAAAGTTTTAATAATCAAGTCATACAAAAAACATCTTAATACTAAACTTCAATTAATCAAATAAAAACTATTAGACCAGACAATACAACATGCTATACACAAATAGGGTAAATATAACAGGATAAACAAATGAACAAGTAAATATACATATAAACTCAACGCGATCAACAATATAAACCATCAAAGTTTAAAGTAATAAAATAATATAATTGGTTTGAGAGAGAGACGAACGCTAGTGGATCACAACCCACTTCCTATGGTAATGTCAGATCGCAACCTCCAGGACAACCTATGGGTTACGTTCCCTACTACCTGTGTCTAAGAATGGCCATAATCTCGATGCGGTGTAGGATTCCGTCCTCACCGACCTCTCGGACGACAACAAAACCAAGGTATACCTAGGATTCCGTCCTATGGTTTGCATGTTCTTCACCTTGGGATTCCGTCCCTCCGGATATCTTGCTCTCAAACAAAAATAATAATTAAAATAATACATAGTCATCCACAAATCATTATCAACTCAAGTGGATGCCCTTAAGGCCTTACACCAAATCGGCGAAATCTAGGATCGCAAACCAAGAATTTCAATTCCCAATAAAACTCTTCTCAAAATAATAACTATAATAATAATGCAATAAAATATGATTTAACACATCATAAAAAAAAAAAAACTGACCACAATAACCATATTATACATATATTTAACAATATTCTAAATCTCACAACCAAAAATTTACAACTCAAGATAACTAATAAAACTCATAAATACAAAGCAAAACTAAACTACAACATACCATGCAAACATTACGTATTAACATCCATAAGAGTCCACTTCACTAAGTGAAATAAAAATAAAAGAAAATAAATTAAAAATAAGAAGGCATGCAACATTCACAACATCAGGTCATCATCATCCTCGTCAACAACACAAAACTAAAGACAACAACACACGCTAAACAAAGACAACATGAGCTACAACCTGCGCACCAAGTATTACAGCCACTGCCACCAGCAGGGCTTCGAACGTGGCGCAAGACGCACCGACTCGTGGCTGCACATACAACCATAGCAGCAGCAGCAGCAGCAAGCAACCACCCTGGCATACAATGCTGCTTGTGAACAATGTCTATGAACCACGACATCGGAAGACGCAGCAAGGCAGTACAACAACTCTTACCTAAACATTTATATAACCCACACATGACTAACAACATAATATGAGTACTATCATTAGCATAAAATAAAAATCAAATAGAGTTCACAGATAAGCAAGACAACGACTACATACTAGCATATAAAATTTTACCCAACCTAACATGATACTAAACTAAACCCATAAAGCCCAACTTAACTATTAAAACTAAAATAATTCCTATGCGAATTCTAACTGCTCTAGGAAAACCGTTAGTTACCTGGACCAACTGGAGGTGTGAAGCAACCGTGTCTAGTTCTCTTCTTGCGGTGTAACGTCTCCCTCAAGCGATCACCTCCTACGTGCCGAAAACAACGTACTCAAACTCAAGAAAATTAATAAGGAAAGATAGAGGTTTTAGAGTGAAATAGCTAGATTTTAGTGAAAGAAGAAGGGTGAGAATGATGTTTCTTTTCTCTCGTGAAAGATGGTGGAAAAATCCTCCTCGTTGTTCTAACTTAGCCGACTGAAACCAGTTGGGGTTTTGAACAGAAACTTTGGTCCGTTTCAGCTCACAAAAATGAAGAATAAAATAGAGTTATAAGCTTTAATGATGATATTTCATAATGGGAAATAAGGGGTCATTAAGGTGGGGGGTTGCAAGAGCTTAAAATTTGATTCAAACACCTCAAGTTTCTCCCTCCTTTACCAGAAATTTCGGGCAGCACTTAAGTAAAAGAGGCGGACTAAAGTTCGTTACGCAAACGGTCCAAAACGCGACAAAAAAAACGAATAAATAGAAATACTAGCTCAAACACGTATTTTTAGATACTCGAAAATATATAATTTCTAATCAAATAAATTTTATACATATAACATTTTAAAAGTTGAAAAACAAATAGTATAAGATATAATATTTTGAAGAAGTAAAATATTCTAATTATAACGGAAAATAATAATGAAGGGGAAAAATAACGCGAAAATTTAGGAGCAAAATTTCGGGGTGTTACAATCACTCCCCCCTTAAGAAAGTTTCGTCCTCGAAACTTGAATTAACAAAGTTTTCAAACGAAAGGATGAACGAGAATTATGAGAAACGTACCATAATGCACATACGCCTTCGCACGAGTCATCTTGTAAACTCTGTTCTTTGTTGGAGTAGAGGATCCGGGTGACTTAGCAATCTCGGTGGAAGCAGATCCACAACATTAGAATTCTTAGGACATTTGGAAAGCCTTGTGCCCCACCTCCTTACGGTAATAGCAAGAGATAATAGTGCCATCACAATTTGTGCCGGCATGAAGAGCCTTCTCACACTTCCGACACTTAGAGGGATCATAGCTCTGCTTAAACCCATAACTACGTTGAACTTTACCATTGTTACGAGAATCATACCTCGGCTTCTTCACCTCACTCTACACATAATTAACTGCGAGGCTTCTTAACAACCACATCCTTCGTGACCTCTTCTTCCTTGATAGAAGCATGAATACTCGGAGCGATCTCATACGCTCCACAGAAACGTAGAAGCTCCCGGAACTCAACACATGGGTCCTAACTTTCGGATCCATCTTCTTGATGTACCTTTTCACCCTCTCGGCCTCGGTGGGTACCACGGTAGCGGCAAATCGGGACAGCTCGGTAAACTTGTCCGTGTACTCTGAATCGACATAGACCCTTGAGATAAGGTAAGGAACTCCCTCTTGTTTACCCAGTGAGCTCTTCGAGGATAAAACCTCTCCTTCAACTTTTGAGTAAGGCGGAGGTCCAACCGAACCTGCAGGGGTAGCAACACGGCTATCTCGGGCCCGTGCTCCACCAATTATCGGCCTCCATCTTCAAGTAGTAGGTACCAATGGCCACCATTTGTCCAAAGCGGGGGCAACCTTTAGCGGCAAATAGCTTCTCCATCTCCCGAGCCAACTCTCTAAAATGATGGGATCGGCTAAACACCCGCATAAGTCGGCGACCGATGACGCGGTCAAACCGATCAAAAACGATAGCCCCATTAGAAGGGGCAGCGGTATGACTAGCTAATGATATGATGGCATTCTCGAATGCCTCACGCCAACGGCGTGCAGCTTCCCTTACGAGCACTAAAAATACGACGGGAGACATCCTACAAGGAAGTAAGTTTGTTAGTTCCTATAATCACACATAAGAAAACACATAGCATGTTAGATAATAATAAAATATTTCCCAAACCAATCTTCCTACCCAAGTAACTCTCACTAAGTACTTTTCTTGAAGCCTAAAATACTAATAATCCTAGATGCAACAACTACCCATTTCCCATGTGTAGGCGTGTTTTTATTTCGCCTACGCGGGATGAGCGCGTATTAGATTTGACTACTCCATTGTAAAAGTTTTATTGAAAATTGTTTTGAAAGAAGCGCCAATAATTCTTTTTAGGAAGAATCATAAACCTAATTGGATATGGGAAAACAGTAGGGACAAATTATCCAATGTAGATTTCCCCAGTCCCGACTCCATAGATGGTCAAAATGAACCAAAGATTGAGTTCAAGGGTGAGGGTACAAATATGGTCATAATGAACCACATTTTTCCATTGTTGGCCTCTACTAAATATCGATTCATTACAGATTTTATGCCCAAAAATAATCATATAACGTTTTTAAACACCACAGAAAATACTTAGTCTAAGTAGGTTCGGGAAACACATAAAAAGACTAGTTTTTAGTGACAAGTTATTAGGCAATCAATATTACAGGGAACCTAACAGGTTGTCCAAATTAATCTGATTAATGTTAGAATAGTTCTTTAGGTCTTTAATTAGCAAAAATAACATGTGGGTGATAAAAGCAATAAAGCGAGGACAATCATATAATATACATAGAATGATTTGGCAAGTATGATAATATATGAAAAGAAATAAATAAAAAGAAAGAGAAAGGTTTAGAATATACAGTAGAGTGATTTTATATTAAAGATCTACATCATGAAATAACTCGTTAGTAACTTCAATATAAAAATATAATTTATTCAAGGATCCTCGGGTATTATACCGTAGCTTAGATTGAGGAGCGCAACGATCTTTAGGCGGAGCAATGGTGGAACCAAGAACGCGATGAATTAAGAATTGATTGAAAGTATTGAAAGTATTTGAGTGTTTGAGTGTTTGAGAGTTCGAAGTGTATTGTAGAGGTATTCGTAAGTTTTTTTATTCGTGAAATAATAATATGAAAAGCCCCCTCGTAATTCGGGAAATTACGGATATCTATAGGGAAAAGGAGACGTGCGCTCCACGCAAGACTGCGCCGGCGCGATCCTACGTGTCGGGCGCCATGCCACGCGTCGAGGCACATTGGTGTGCCACGCAGCACCCCAATCACGAGATAGGCACATATAAACGCGTTTTTGAAAAGATAAAAAAAGAAAATTGCGTCTCGCACAAGACTTGCGTAAGGCAGGACTCTGTAGTGAGTCACAAAATCTACGTGTCGGGCGCTCATTGGCGCGCTCGACGGGATATGGCCAATGTCTTGGGCCTTACGTGGCGACCGAGCGCAACCACCGCGTCCAGCGCATATTCTTGAATATTCGAGCATATTCCGGTGCGTGTCTTTCGAAGATACCTTTTTCTCCCTAAAATTCCGGAGATGGAATTTTACGGATTAAAAATTTGATTTACTTATCAAAGATAATAAATTTATTTATGAAAAATATCTATTAGAATAATAAATATTTGATTGGGCTTTTAAAATGGACTTAAAACATTTTATGGTATTAAAATACAATTAATCATCATGAAGAATTAATTGGGCTTTAGAATATCATTTCAAAATACATTTTGGATTGGTTCTTTAGATTGCTCTTCCATTGGGTCACGCCAACTAATGGCGCGGTATGTTTCATCATCGGATCCGTAAATGCGGAGACACGATTGTGTGTCTACGAAGCCCCACTTTGGCGAGGTTCAGAAACCGAAAGTCAGTATACGGTGCTCGAGACGGAGAACGATTCTAAACGCTCTGCGGTTTAGAACCGAACTACTAACCGTCGGTCTCTCGCAAAACAAAGTTAGTATGTAGGACAATAACTACAAGCAATCGATTACCGCGAGAAGAAGATGTTAGCGAGATAGGTGCAAGCAACTCGGACAAAGCACATAATGATGCAATAATGCAAACTTAGACTCTCTAAGGATGCATGAGACGCAATGCAAGGATTAAGGTTATGCAAAGCTAAGGGATGACACGTCATGCAAGGTCGGGGTTATGCGAAGACTATAATGTAAGAAATGCATGCAAGGTCGGGGTTTTGCAAGGCTAGAAGATGAAATGCAATGCAAGGTCGGGATTTTGCAAGGCTAGGATGATGTGTAGAATGATAGAATGATAGAGCTGATTAGAATGATTTTCGAAAATCGTTTTTAGTAAATGATCGGGGTTCGTGAACGAGGTCCACGGATTACAACTTTTCGGGAGTTTGACTTGAAGCTGGAGGAACCACCACACGTAGGAAGCCCCCACTTTGGGTGAGCTTGCCTTGAATTAGGCATTATGAGCCTTGATTGGAAATGTAGTTGACATGATATTGAAATGTAATTTCCATGCCTTGAACATTGAAAGTTTTCACGGGGATTGCATGGGATTCTTCTTTGGGAAGTTGATATAGGCAAAGTCGGATATCGCTAGAAACCATGGAATTATCGGAGAGATTCTTCGGGGACAAGGAGAGCTTGGACAAAAAAAATAAAAGTTTGAATTTGTGACTCATATAAATGTAGGTGGGAAAAGGCTTTACCGAGACTAGGTGCACACTCGAGTCTATGTCGGGATCTAGAAAGAGAATGCTCCCGAATTCTAGAAAATCAAATCATTAGACCATGACTAATTTATTTTTATTGAAGCGGTCGGACCTCGAGATGAGGATTCCCTACGTATCCTTAGCGAATCGAACCATTCGTAGTTCTAGATCCGATTTTTTATGCCCGACTTTTGCGTAGGCCGCCCTTTCGGGTTTTCAACCTAGCGGAGCTTGGACATACCTTGAAAAAGGAGTTATGGTTGATGAAAGGTTGAAAGGTTAAAGGCTTTGAGGCTTGATGAAGGTTGAATTGGTTGAAATAAGATAAGGATCATGGATATGGGTTTTAAAGGTTTGATGGATTGAAGGATTTGAATGAGGGGTATAACTTTGTGCGCTCTCTAGATTGACTTTTTATTTATTTTGCCTTTGGCTTTTTCTTTTTGCATTTTTTTTTGTCTTGTGCGTTTTCTTTTGCTTTGGTCTTTTTTTCGCACTTTGAACTTTTTCACTATTTTATTTTTGCACGGCATTGATTTTTTTTATGTAGTAAGGCTTGCACACAAGTTTATGGTTACGGGTATTGGAAGGTTTGAAGGTTGTTTGTGGAGCCTTAATTTTGAAAGGTCATTTGGCTAATGGAGATGATGGTTTAAATGGTTTTTGTTTTTCTTTAGTTGTATGAGGATGGTTTATGATTCCGTCCTATGGTTTGCATGTTCTTCACCTTGGGATTCGTCCCTCCTGGATATCTTCTTTGTCAAACAAAAATAATAATTAAAATAATACATAGTCATCCGAAATCATTATCAACTCAAGTGGATGCCCTTAAGGCCTTACACCAAATCAAGCAGAAATCTAGGATCGCAAACCAAAAATTTCAATTCCCAATTAAACTCTTCTCAAAATAATAATTATAATAATAATGCAATAAAATATGATTTAACACATCATAAAACAAACAAAAATAATAGAACTGACCACAATAACCATATTATACTATTCTAAATCTCACAACCAACCAATTTACAACTCAAGATAACTAATAAAACTCATAAATACAAAGCAAAACTAAACTACAGCATACCATGCTAACATAACGTATTAACATCCATAAGAGTCCACTTCATTAAGTGAAAATAAAAATAAAAAGAAAATAAATTAAAAATAAGAAGGCATGCAACACTCACAACATCAGGTCATCATCATCCTTGTCAACAACACAAAATTTAAGACAACAACACACGCTAAACAAAGACAACATGAGCTACAACTTGCGCACCAAGTATTACAGTCACCGCCGCCATAAGGGCTTCGAACGTGGCACAAGACGCACCGACTCGTGGCTGCACATACAACCATAGCAGCAGCAGCAAGCAGCCACCTTGGCATACAATGCTGCTTGTGAACAATGTCTATGAACCACGACATCGAAAAGCGCAGCAAGGCAGTACAACAACTCTTTCCACAACATTTATATCATACTACTAATAATAAGGATAATCCTATGAACTTCATACTTAAAAAAAACCGTGATAAGGTTAACTAAATTGACATCCCATACTCCATAGCCATGAGAAGAGTAAAACATATATAGCCCACACATGACTAACAATATAATATGAGTACTATCATAAGCATAAAATTAAAATCAAATTGAGTTCACAGATAAGCAAGACAACGACTACATACTAGCATATAAAATTTTACCCAACCTAACATGATACTAAACTAAACCCATAAAGCCCAACTTAACTATTAAAACTAAAATAATTCCTATGCGAATTCTAACCGCTCTAGGAAAACTGTTAGTTACCTGGGCCAACTGGAGGTGTGAAGCAACCGTGTCTAGTTCTCTTCTTGCGGCGTAACGTCTCCCTCCAAGTGATCACCTCCTACGTGCCGAAAACAACGTACTCAAACTCAAGAAAATTAATAAGGAAAGATAGAGGTTTTAGAGTGAAATAGCTAGATTTTAGTGAAAGAAGAAGGGTGAGAATGATGTTTCTTTTCTCTCGTGAAAGATGGTGGACAAATCCTCCTTGTTGTTCTCACTTAGCCGACTGAAACCAGTTGGGGTTTTGGACATAAACTTTGGTCCGTTTCAGCTCACAAAAATGAAGAATAAAGAGAGTTATAAGCTTTAATGATGATATTTCATAATGGGCAATAAAGGGGTCATTAAGGTGGTTACAAGAGCTTAAAATTTGATTCAAGCCCCTCAAGTTTCTCCCTCCTTTACCGAAAATTTCGGGCAGCAATTAAGTAAAAGAGGCAGACTAAAGTTTGTTACGCAAACGGTCCAAAACACGACAAAAAAAAATGAATAAATAAAAATACTAGCTTAAACACATATTTTTAGATACTAGAAAATATATAATTTCTTATCAAATAAATTGTATACATATAACATTTTAAAAGTTGAAAAACATATAGTATAAGATATAATATTTTGAAGAAGTAAAATATTCTAATTTTAATGGAAAATAATAATGACGGGGGAAAAATAACGCGAAAATTTAGGAGCGAAATTTGGGGGTGTTACAAGAACAATTCGAACTCCGACAATCAAGGAACAAAAATTTGAGAATAACATGGTGCTATCAAATTTGGCAAAAAAGTGACTTAAGGAATTTAACATTGCGCTTCTTGTCTTCGGACAAGTGGGAGATTGAAAATATGTCACCTGACATCCCGACAATTACTAAATATAAATAGGAATTAAATTATGAAGATAATAAAGTTAATTATTTTAGTGATCTTATTTTCTGCTGTGGAGCATAAATATGATTAGTAGGACAATATTGATTGGGGCTACAACTAAAATACATTAATCGTATGAGCCAGCATTGTCTGCAAGTTGGACAAAGCAACTGTTTAACCAAAGTTAAGCTAAAGTCTAACAATCGAGGTTTTGTATGAGAACTCTAACCAAATCAAGAGTGTATGTAGGAGAATTTAGTAGTTATATTTCTTATGATTGTAAAAGGAAAAACGTGATGATCATGTCTTATCTTTTCATTGTCTTTTATACATACATAATGTGTAATGCCTATCTATCTAGCCGTTAACTTTACATAACTCTACCTCATAATTGCCCCTATTTACTAATGTGTATAACTGCTGCTTGTTTCACGCCTTTGGACGTTAGGCGACTCCATATGGATCCTTCCGTTGCTGATCTCATTGGTACATCGACCCTTCGGGCTTGACTTCAATACAAATGTCTTGCGCCCATTTCCCATTCAAAATTCCGGCTCAACAATTGCCCCGAAATGATTACTCAAACATGGAGGAAGTTGAGTAATAATTTCAAAAGCCCTTTCGGATTGCACAACGTAACTACTAACTCTTGCAACTTCTCTCAACCGTCCCATCACTTTAAAATGCACTCTACTTCCATCAATTGATTAACTTCAATCGCCCTGTTTTTGTTTCTTCAAGGTAATTTTCTAACTTTTCTCTCTCAATTCCACTGTTATTTCAATGACGAAAAGCAAAAACGCTCCCTCTGTACCACCTCCTTCACTCATGGAAAATTCTTGATGATAAAAATTACCCCCACAATATTTTGAGCGACCACCAATACGTGTTAAAGACAAGTGTGGTTTCCCCGATAGCGTCGAACTTCTCATCTCTAGCTAGCACCGAAATTAGGGTGATTAATTCACGATGGATGGGATTGTTTGTATGAATATCCCTTCAAAATCGGTCATGTCTTCCCTTTTGGTCCTCTTACTCAATATTTTCTCCGCCAAACTGAAATTCTTGCATGCCAACTTATGCCCCATGTTTGGAGGCTTCTCCTTGCTTTAAAGGTTTTTCTTGAAAATAAAAAGAGTTTTGGGTTAACTTTTGAGTTTGAGGATTTAGCGTTTTGTTACGAATACAAAACTTATGGTGTAGGTAGAATCACTCTCTCTCCTCGTGAGGGTAGACAAAATTTAATTGTGAACCTAGATAAGTCAAATGATAAGGGTTGATTGAAGAGATTTTTCTTTGTAAAGAAGGATTCTCAGGTAGATGACGCTGGTCTTTTCCCTGAAAATTGGGTCAAAGGTAGTCTTTGTCGACTTTTTCTTCATCTTCCTTCCTTTATTAACTGAACTTACTTGTTTGCTTTTGGCAGGTGCTCAAGGTCTTATTTTGTCTGAGGGTCCCCACTCTGTTGAACGTTTCGAAGCCATCCTCCGGATCCCTGAATCTGAGAGGACGTTTGTGAATCTGACGGACTTCAGGTTGACGTCTCTTGCCAGCATTACCAACTTAACAAAAGGCGTCCCTCGAACCTTCTTCATCTGCCACCACGTCGTTTTCCAAGCCATCCACCAGAACCACTCGTGCAGCCAAGAGAAAACTCCAGTTCCCCAAGGTTTATACTGGGGTTGAAAATTGGGATGAAAGTGATTGTGTTGAAGTCGTAAGTGAAGAGGATAGAGTGGTAACACCGAAAGTGATTTAAACATGTCTTCAGGTATTCTAATTTCCATTTCATATTATGTCTTCTTCAGTATTTTTCCCTTCTTGTTTTTTTAGCTTCGCCTTTGGTAATTAGTTGTGTCGTTCTCGGGAAATAAGTCTTATGTTGATCGCCCGCCTTCAGTGGACGACTTACGTCGCCATGCTAAACTGAGAAAAACATCTTCTTCTGGTTCCATCCCCACCCCGAGCGCTACCTTTGCCCTAAAAATTCATGTTCCAATTCAAACACTTCCTCCTCCCGACCCCATAAAAATAATGTCCTTGTCCTTACCTGCCGACTTTTGCAATTTCAAAGATGGCACTGCCTCCATCAAACTCACTGTTAGGCAATTCCTCTTTCCTGCTACCGATTCGTACCTGAAAAACTTCAAGGCAGTGGATATTTTAGCGGAGTCTGCTGCTTATAATGTTCAGGGGAGACTGATGTCATTTGCCTTCTTGGTTTTTAGTTGTCTTCTTATTTGCCCGCTCTCTTACATCTACTTGTTCCAGAGTATCCAATGTATGCTAGTCGTCAAGAATCATCTCGCAGCTGTTGAGAAGCAGCTTGACATCTCTAGGCAACGGGAAAGGAAATTAAAGGTGAAGATACTCGATGACGCTACGCTGATTTCAAAGCTTAAGGACATGAATATGAAGCTAGCTCTTTATGGGAAAAAGAAGAAAACGAAGGTTCTAGATGCTGCTGGCTATTATACCTTCAAGACCAGGAGTGAGATGATGAGGGACTTCCAGGCTGGAAATAGTGCCAACTGGAACCCTGAAGAAGACATCAAGATTTAGGAGGAAGACTTTCTTACCATGTCTCCTTTTGGTACTGAGGATGGCTTCACCTTTGATGAATTGGATGATACGGAGAAGATTGAAGACAAAGGTGAAGTGAAGATGGCTACTACCGCTTCAGGCTTTTTATGATTTCCTATTCCTTGTTTGTTTTAAACATTTTCTGGATTTCCCCCTTTGGTAGCATTCCAAAGGTAAGTTTAAATGTAAGAACAATTTGCTACTTTGTATGTTGCGCTTTTCTTTCAGACTATTCCCCTTATGTTTGATTGTGTTTGTGAAATGTTAACTTCTTCGTTGGTTTACCTCTTTTGTAACGAGGTCATTCATTGTGTGCTTGATGTATGTGCACTGTGTGTTCTTGGCCAAGCTTTTGCGAAATATGCATGAATAAAAACTTTTGCAATTTTTAAATAATTGCAAAGTTTTCACCATACTTTGTAATTTTTGCGACATGTTACGTTTTCTGCCGTCTTGTATGTATGGTACTAAAGTACCAAATAATATTTAAGAAAGGATACTTGCACAAAAATGAGAAAGGTCTTGCTTTTTATTTATCATTAGTTAAGTAGTCTCCATTTTGGGTGTCACGTGCACCTTTAGCTTAAAAATAATACGGCGGACGTTGATGATGTTCGATGCTCTAGGTATAGGTCGTCCTTCAAAATCTTCTAGCCTATAAGCACCCAGCCAACCACCTTGACTATGCGATAACGACCTTCCAAATATGATTGAATTTACATGTTGCTTATTCAGAGGTTCGCCGCATCACCCAATCTCCAACTTGAAGACTTTTGCCTTCACATTCTTGTTGTAACTCACGCTACATTTCTTCAACCCCAGTATCACAAGTTCCTCTACCACATCCAAATCCGTGAGTTAACTTCTGTTGTGTTTCCCGCAATCAGTCATCAATCCATATCTCGGAAGAAGGAAGGCTCAACCTCTAGCGGTAGTAGTGCCCTCACAACCATAAACCAAAGATATAACAACCCACGAATTTCCAATACTCCTAAAAATATTTTATAATAAATAAACTCGGAAATTTGAAAGGTACTATGCCGCGATAACTAATAATAATAACCCTGAAAGGCTAATGGTTCTAACTAGAAATAATAAACAATAAGTTTTAGAGTAATTATACGAGACAACTAAATAGAATGTAAATTAAATAATTATTTACAAACCAATATAAGTTCTAAAGGAAATAAATAATAAATAAAGTCTTATTAAATTACATTAAGTTAAAGGAGATCCAACACACTCTTAACGCAACTATCTTCAAGTCCCTGACATTAAGCTGTTTGTAATATCAACCAAAGGGTGAGCAAGATTTCATACTATAATAAAACAAAATCATCCAATGTGCAAGCAAGACACATAGGAATATCTTGCAAATTCATTTAAAAGTTGTATAGATCATATAGATAATATAATAACTTTCCAACAACCTCAAATTCGATATTTCTTTCTTTACGAACAATTCGCAACACATTCGAGATATAACTATTTTGTAATATGTAGTAGAAGCATTAAAAGTCCAAAAAGCTAGCTAGGCTCACTAGATAAGGTAGACACTAAAGTCCCTAACATGCATACACCTAACTTGATAACATACCAAGAAGGAAGACGACTGCCAAGAGGCTGATCAATACTACTTGCAACTATTAAATAAATTGTTGAGACACTTTGTTAACTCACATACTACTTTCATATTCCCGAGGAATACCGCTACCGACGACCCCATAATTTCATTAAACTTGGTAATAATGGGGAACTTCCTCCTTTTTAATATAAATCTCATAAA
>CANSZD010000718.1:0-122503 GCA_947648045.1 Beta corolliflora | reverse complement strand
AAGCATGAGTCATAAATTTTCCATTTCGCTATTTTCATGAATGTTTCGGGACTTTTTCGGGGTGGCAATCTTTTTCATCCGAGACTTCCCTAACGGTCCTTGAGATGTCCCGGGATGACCCACATATAGTCGGGACCTTCTACATTTCTTCAAAATGTCTTCTACAACTTGTTTGATATACGCTTTCTTTAAACACCCAAGTTCCCTCTAAAAGCCGCCATATACCCGCTCAAGAGCCTACGAAATGATATCAAATGGCCCTCATGACCTCGAATGCATCCCAGAGGGTCTCGTTGAAAAAAAATTGAAAGTGTGATTTTGTCTTCAAATGTCGCTATTTTTGGCTATTTGTGGACACTTTTTTGGGGTTGACATATTTTATGTTCTAGACGTACCCGAGGATCCCAAGATGTCGTGGGACGACTCTTTGGTGGTTAATTAGGATCCTCTATATTATCTTAAAATGTCTTTTTACGGTTTGTTTGATTCGCGAAATAGTTCCAAGGGCCACCATTGCCCGTTCTAAAAGATTTTAAATAGTTTCCTGTTACTCTATGATGCACGCAAAGGGGTTTGTTCCTCGAATTATGCGGAATGTCCAAAAGCTTGAATTATAGCCTTCATTTTCCCGACTTCAAAGTCCTCTAGGTTTTCTAATTTTTTACCGAATATATTGTTTTGACGAATATAATTGCTACATTATTATCAGACATAAGTACCCATAGGTTACATTACGCAGCAAGTATTGATGGCATAATATAAATTGAAATAACAAGTTCATAATGGACATATAAATAGATTAATTAGCTACAAAATTATCAAATGGTTTTGAAGGAAACCTTATTGAATTGGCCATTGAGTGAACTTGGGCCATGCAGATGCAGGTGCCTGATCACTCTTTCAGTGGGAGCATGCTTGCTGCAGGTGCTCTAGCACATGCATAACTGTAGTGTAAGAATAATGAAAACTATGGTCATTAGAAAAAAGAAATAAAAGTAGGATTTTTGCATCCAATAATAATAAAAGAAACATCTTTAAGCTCATCAAATTATTTATGTTCTTTTGATGTTGCTGAACTTTTGTCATGGGAGCTGGGGACACATAAAAAAGAAGTGAACCAATTATTTTCTAAAAAAAAAAAAGAAAAAAAAGGGATATTTTAGGTTGTGGACAGTGGGGAAAAAAATCAGAAATGATGGGAGACATATCAGAAACAAGTAGAGAACCCATATCTGTTGCTTGCTTGCTTCATCAAAAACTGCAGTAAATTGAAGTCTCCGTTTTTGGTGTGTGATTGCTAAGACAAATCCTGTTATCCCCATACTTTTAAGCTTCTTATCTACCTATCTTGATGGAATGCAATGAAGCACAACTATTCCAATCCCTGCAACTTGTGTGCTGTTATTCATTCAATTCGTACATTTTTCTTGCGTACGTTCATGTCTAAGAAAATTACGTGTATATTGTAGAAAAGTCTCTACTATTGGCACTAACTTCCACGATTCCACCTCCTAAGAGGGGCCTAGCCTGTTTCCGATATAGGGGGAAGCCAATTGGTGAAAATGAAATAGGGGTGCGGGGTTAGGGGTTAGGGGTAACAAAGTAAAGTGGGTAAAGGTTGGTCTTAAAAGCCGCTTTAAGACCAACCCTTAAGTATTTGTGTACTGGATTGAGGTTTTGGCATAACACTACGGCTCTATGAGTTTGTCTAAACTCAACTGGGATTTTGAGTTTACATTGATAGATTTAGGGTTAAAAAAGTTATGTACATCTTATACTGTGTGAGTTATGAGCGAGATTTAGAGCGCTAGCCCATCACTATGAGTTTAAATGAGGGCTTAATTAATGGTTAAACTTACACTTTCATTAGTAACTTATCAACTTTCCAAAATTGTGTGTGTAATTATTAACTTTTACGCGGAAATTGAATATATATGTGGTTAGTTAACGTAAATAGTGAAATATATTTTGCGGTCATGTAGTTGTAACAACTTTTCTTTTAAATAGGTACACGTACACATACAATGGTTCTAACTCCTAATTATAGAGAAATTAAAATATTTGAGAGAAAAAGGATGACGAGAAGCATCGAGCCCGAGACCAATACATATATGATATATCATTAAATTGATGCATTTCTTGTATTCTAGTCTCTGCGCGTTTAATTAATCAATTCCTATCAAGACAAGTTATTTGTTTCCTTAATTTCAAAATTAGATTCTTCTTAGTTCAACAACATAGTCCTTAATCGATCACATGGAAGACTCCAATATTTAGAGCATTGAGATTAAAAAATTAAGGTACACACGTGGGTGGAGCTTTGGATGCTAAAAGCATTCTAAATTCAGAAGTCCCATGTCTTATTATCTTTTATAAATACCACCTCCAAATGTGCTTTATCTGAAGAAGATTTGGCTAAGAATTTTCAAATCCATAAACAAATCAAAAGAATACTGAAAGTGCACATTATTGTGGCTAGTCATACCATCAATCCCTGTGCCAGTTTCAAAACAGACAAGCCTTAGCTTAGAGAGAAGCAAAGATTTTCATTAATTACTAAAAATGTACTCCTTAAATTATAGTATTATATATTACCTATATGAATCTTAGCTTGAAAATAATATATAATTGAAATTTGAAATTCAGATAAATTAGATCTCAATACTAAAGCATAAGTTGAGATCTATAGTTACAAAAATGACATTTATTCAAGTGAAAAATATTTACAAGACTTTAGTGGTTGTTTGAATGACTTTTATGATATGTAAGACCGGTTTTGACTAGATCGGATGGACTTTTTTCCACTAGTGTCATCTTGAAATATATGAAACGTTTTTCTTAAAAAACTCTTACATTAAAGAGAGAAACGTTTCATTTATTTCACAATGGAGGAAGTATATTAGTTATAACAAAATGGTTTTTTCTTAATTATTGAGAGACTTGTAATCTTTTACAATTCTCATCATGTTGTAGAGTCTTTTTAGGAATAATACAAATGAAATTAGCATAATGTCTACCATGATTGATAATGATTGGGAAACATATTGTACATTGAATGAGGCATATATATATATGGTCATCATACAAGGAACCTCAAAAATACTCTATCATTTAGGATTGGCATTTAGCAATTCAGGTGAATAGTTCATCTTTTAGGTTTAATTGGTTTATGTACGATTTGGATTTATTATTTGTATGTTTGTGTGGTTTCTTTTAGTAATGGTGTTCATTGCTTTAGGCTGTATATTGTTGTGATTAATACAATTTTTACTTACTTATAAAAAAAAAAGGTTTAATTGGTTTCAAATTGATTCTCGTATTATTGTAAATAATAATATAATTACAATTTACAAATATGGTAAATGAGATAAACCAAGTTAATAAATCCAAATTGTCCATATATTCAAATCGGACTTTGATTTCTATGAATAAAATTAAATCAAAATATTATCAAGTTGGAGAGTTAGAATAAGATGATAATTCTTAAGAAAAAGGGGTTATACAGACTTCTTGTGAAGCATCCTAAATTACTCAGCCGAAATAAGAAAAGGCAAAAAGAGGGGGAGGGGGTGCCCTACACAATGTGACCTTCTTTTATCTTTTTTTGGGGGGGAATATTGAATTATCAGTGAACCAAGATGAGCACTGTCCGGACAGTTGGAGACATGGGGTCTTGTCGTTTTCCAGTAATCAGTCCACCAATTATAAGAATATGATTATTTAGTCAAATTGTGCTGCTTGTAATATACTCCTAACAAATGATAATTTTTGCCACACACTTAATTAAACTACTAAACTAGCTTGTAGCTTGTCTTCCTATTGATGAATAGTCATAGAGACCGGCACACAGCGTTGAGCATGTGTAATATAGGCGAAGTAGTGTTAGCATCATCTCCAATCTCAAATATCTTGGGATCGAGTCCCATCCCATGTAAGGAGAGATTCCCAATTTTCTCCCCTACTTGTATTTAAAAAATTATAAGGTATGCAAATACAATTCTTTATAGGAAAAATGAAAACTAATAATCCCACCTTTGCCACTTCTGTTCAAAACAATCCCACCTTTTCAAAATCTGGAAACAATCCCATCTTTATACCTCATCTTCTCAAAATGAGCTTTTTACTTGTTTGTGAAATTGGTAACTTGTTTTAGAAGGTGACTTGCCACGTGTCACCTTTTGATTGGTCTTCCCTCCCCTGCCGGAGCACCCATCCCCCTGTCGGACCAGCCGTCGTCGATTCTCTCACCTCACCACCCCTACCTCCATAACAACCACCATATCACCACCAAACCTCCACTCCCACCACGACTAACTCCCGCCACCTGAAATCCCGCCACCCCACCCCATGACCACTACCCCACCACCCACAACCCCACCTCGAAACCTCACTCAAACCAACCGAAACCCATCCTACCCACTTGAAAACCCACCCTAACCCCAGCCACTAAAATCCCCCACATTCCACCCAAAACCCAGTGTCGATTGGGGTGGCGCGGCGACTGTGAGGCAGGCGCGACAGTGAGGGAGGGGGGTCGGGGTTCAGGGAAGGGGAATAGGGAGTAGCTGGTCTACAAGGGAGGGGGTCGGGGTTCAGGGAGGGGGATCGGGGATCAGGGGTTGCCGGGACTGCTGGTGGGGAGGGGGTCGCACCACCAAAACAACAACAGCAGCAACGACGGGGATTGGGTGGCTCGATTTCTGGGCATGGGTGGGGGCTGGGCTTAGGGGGTGGTGGTGGTGCCCATGGTGGTGATGGTGGGAAGAGAGAGTGGGAAGAGAGAGATTAAAGGACAAAAAATAAAAAAAAATAAAAATATAACCTGTTAAACGGGTTGGAGGTAAAGAACTTTTTTGGGAAGATGGGGGTCAAAAGTGGGATTGTTTCCGGATTTTGAAAAGGATTGTTTTGGGCGGAAGTTGGCAAGGTGGGATTATTAGTTTCATTTTTCCTTCTTTATATTAGTAATGTAGTACAAGGATTTTCACTGTAAGTGTTGGACTCTACTTTTTAAATATTCTTGATTGTATATTATTAATGTATGTCTACAGAATCAGTATTTTCATTAAACAGGGTCTCTGTAATAATTGTCTCGCCCTAGTCGACAAAAAAATAAGAAAAGGATCAATTCGTTGACACTTGAATACAAATCCAATTCTTATTTTTCAGGTCAATCTTGTAATTATAAATGTTGAGAGGGTTTATGACCCATATACTATATTTCATAATGTTATAAATAACTAAATGTTTTTATTCGTAAAATGTGTGTATATATATATGAAAAATTATGGCATTTTTTCGTATTTAGAAAATTAGGTCAATTGGACGATAAACTGAATAGTTAAGGTAGGTCATTTTATTGTCAATGTTTGTGTATATGGATATTCAATATTGTTGTGCATGAAACAAAATTAATCTTTGATGAGGAAAAATTAGGTGAAACCATCATGATCAGAATGGGTGTCTGAATTTGTAATTTTTATTGCCTCGAAAAAAATGGCATAAATACATTCTGCCAAAATAGCTGAGATTTGCAACCAATGTAAAATCTAAGTGTAAGGTTTTTTGTAGGGGATCAAAGTGTAAGTTCAAATTACAATTTAACCAGTTATTGTATAATATAATTTTCATGTGCGCCAAATAATATCCATGAGACCATGACAACATTCTAAAATGTCATGGTAAGACTGAATATATTGGTTATTTGGTTTACTTATAAGTTGAATTCTCAATATAAAAAAATCCCCATACAAGAATATTGAAACATGATTAAGAAATGTACACTTCCTCACAATTCATCTTCAATAATACAAGAAGTTTAATATATATCCAATGAATAATCCACGTAAACATTTCGAAATTTTTTGCTAAAAAGCTTTTTCCACCATTGAAGTTGCTAGTTTTGATCAACATAACCGAATGAGTATTGTAGTACATAAGGAATTCCTTCTTTTTTTTGACAAAATTACGTCAAGTAACCATTTACCGCATAATAATAAAATACTCATATGTTTTTTTGTTACTCGTAATAATTCAAATACTTATATCAACTAAACAATCACCTAATCAGTTTTCATGTATGTTTGATATTTGTAATAGACCCCTTGAGAGACTTTGATAGAACATTGCATACATAGATAAAATAATTACTTTCATGTGGTAAATGAGATTTTGCTATTGCCTTGGCATTAAGTAGAAGTACTCTAACATAATAAGTTACATCTCTAATCACTATTCAACCTCAGTTGGAACAATATCATTCCTAGGGTACATCAAGAATTTATTTCTACTTGTACTCCTCTTGTGGTCGTTTCCCACTAAATTGACAGACAAAATTATATCTAATAACAAGGAAATTAAAGTAAATAAAGAAATAAAGGGAGAAAAGAAACCTAAGATCCCTTTGAGATCTGCTTCTTTTATCCCTTCCCTTTTGTTGACAAGGTAAACCTTTTCCTCCCTTTCATTCATTACTACTTTTGAGCAATTTTCTTGATCATCAATTCATCATCAACTCGATTTAATCAGTACGATCATTCCCTTTATCCTTCCCTTGTCGTCTAGTACTCTCTATGACCACCTGTAAAAATAAATCATATTATTATAAGAATTTTTCTCATGAAAACATTGACTTAGACAGAGGGTGTTGATTAAACTGATATTAGGAAGTTAGGTTAGACGTATGATATATGTGGATAATCATCGGAGATAAAATCTTGACTCACGTGACCAATTAATAACATTTATCCTACCGGGATTATGCCTTTATAGGTATTCATTTATTATTACTACAAATTTTAAACTTAAAAGTAAGTATTAAAGTTAATGTATGATGCAGTATACAATTGCCTTGTGCAAGTAATTATACAGACTGATTCATAAGGAGAAAATCCCTTTTACATAAAAGCTTTGCGTTGCATGTACGGAAAGTTTATAGAATTTTATTAATACCAGACTATATTAAATCAAATACTACATTTATAGAAAGAAGAAATGTTTCAATTTAGATAGATCACGTTAATCTAGGCATGCCACATTGTTATAATTCCAAATTAATAATTAATGATATACTTCTAATTTCTAATTGCAATTAAGTAGAAAATGGGAGACTTAACTGGTTATGTTGAAATTGTTTTGTTGAGTAAATGGGCTGAAAAAAACCACACTGG
This sequence comes from Beta corolliflora, assembly GCA_947648045.1. Classification (NCBI taxonomy): domain Eukaryota; kingdom Viridiplantae; phylum Streptophyta; class Magnoliopsida; order Caryophyllales; family Amaranthaceae; genus Beta; species Beta corolliflora. Next base: position 115,334 of record CANSZD010000718.1, on the reverse strand, counting down.
TCCTGATGAAAATTAGTAGATCTATCCTGTAAAAAATAAATGGCAATGCACATTAATAATAACTTAAAATAAATTAAGGAAGAAAATATAAATTTATATATATACAACTCAGTACAATTTTGTTAGGATAGATTTAGGAGTATTTCCTAAATGTATCTATCTAGAAGTGTTTACCTACACATATCTATCTAGAAGTGTTTATTTAGAGTGTTGTTTTTGAAGATAAATTATTTTATAATTATATTTAGTTTAGAAGTGTTTATACTCCTAAATCTATCCTAACAAATTTTAATACAAATTTGTTTTTCTTTCTGAGTAAACTAATTTAAATTACCTGATGAAAATGAGTAGCAGAAAAACCTTGTGAAGAAACCTTATTCCCCCCAACTTTTTTCTGCAAAAAAAAAAAAATTATCTGTTAATATATAATCACACAAAGATCATACTATCATGCAAAATGTTGGTCCAAATTATTAATATATAATAAAAAAATTACCTTAGAGGTAAAAAATGAAGAACTAGCAGTATCATCAAGAGATAAATCCTCAGCCTTATAATATTGATGTACTGGTAGTGATGGTAATTTCATGCTTTGTTTTTTCCTTTTATCATAACAAAAAACCTCTTCTTCTTCATCATAATCAATATCATGATCAAAATGTGGTGGGCCTGAAGATGCATCAGAAACCATTGATAAATCTTCATCATCATCTTCTTCTTCATCAAAAAATTTACCATTAAGTTTTTTACCTTGTTGATCTTCACCATGATGAAAAGCTGCCATTTTTCTATTACCAACAGAAAATTTACTGTTAGAATGTTCTAAGTAAAGAGTCCAACCAGACTCACATCCACTGCTACACTCAGAAGAATAAGCACCATTTAAAACTACATTATTCATCATTATATTTATTTGTTCCTAAGAATATATATGTTTGTAATATATAATTTGTTCTAAGTAAAAATAGTGAAGTATGAAGATTGAAAAAAGCTTCCTTTTTTGAGTGAGTTATGTAGGAGAAGAGAATGAAGGAGAAATGACAGTTGGAATGAAGGAGAAGATATAGAAGAGATAAAAAGAGAAGAGAGAGAGAAGATTATATTGAGGTGAGGTGCACATGGGTAGACAGCCAGGCAGAATGAAGGGTCTTAACAAAAACGGGGTACACGTCCCTCTTTAATTTCTCCGTATTTGGACACCTAGCTAATGCTATCATATTCCTATCGATTATCGACTATGAATTGGAGCTGACACAAGTGGTGAGCTTCTCCGTCTTTTTAGCGAAGTTTAGGGTTCAATTTTCACCTCAATGTATTTGCTTGGGATTTAAGGGAGGAGCCGAAATTGAACGTATTTGGCTTATAATTTAATGGGTCTCTTGATGAGGACCCTATGTAAGAGCAACCCATATATTTTTTTCTTACCTATTTAAAAAAAAATTCATATAGATGGATTATAGATCAGTAGTTGTCTACTTGTCTACAGTTCATAGTTTACACTTCTCCCGTGACCAGTAATATGATATCCTTTTTTTTTCTTGGCTTGCAAATTTATGACTATTTTGGTTTGCCCATCATCTTGTGTTTTGTTTTTTAATTTTTTGTTGTGGGTATAAGTGTACGTGGTGTCTATATAGGGGGGATAATCTAGGTTCCGTACGTGTAATATTAGGATTTAGGAGAGTAATTGGCTACCTATTTCCAACTGATTAGGTTTAGTTGGTGTCTAATAATCCTTATAAATATAAAGTATATATAGGTGAGTTGGCTTTGTTGAGCATCTAATTGACTCAAGTTTTTATGGGTGGCTTTATATATATTTGCGATGGTTATTATGGTTAGTATATCAAATTGGAAGTATTTTTTAATAAAGTGACCAAGGCTATGTTTGGAAACATAAGCTGAAATAGATAAAGTAGCTGAAAGGAGCTGAATTGATAAGATAGCTGAAAACTTCAGCACCTTAAATTGAGATGCTATATTTGATAGCAACTTAATTTCAGTCAATTTTTGAGCTTAAGTTTTATTTAAGTTCTTACCCCAAACACGACTATTTATTTTAGTTGAGTTAAACTTTTAGCACCTACTCATTTAAGGTGACTTAAATGTGTTGCCAAATAGAGCCCAAAACTGATGATGAAAGCTATTTAAATAATGAAACGAGTCACAAAGAAACTACTAGGCCATTAGTCATGAATACATGCATGGTAGCTAGTGTAGAACGAAGTGACAAATTTTGGCAATATATTAGAGTGCATAGCTTGCTTGACTTTATGCATAGGTGTGTCTTGGAATAGGTTTACTTGTGATGGCTTGTTTCCAATTCATCTTTAAGCTCCATTATGGAGATAGTGATGAATTGCAATTTTGTTTTTGATAGGCAAAAACTTAACCATGAGAAAGGACATGTAATGTACGTACTTAGTATCTTAGTAAGTTACGTGCTAGACTAGGGCATATGTTTATATATCAAAGATGAAATACTTGATTGTTGTAAGTAGCAAAGAAAATAATATATTATTTTTTTATACTTGTTGTGTGGCTAAATATCACATATTCTCTTTCAGTCCTCGTAACTCTATTAAGTCCTGTAAGAACGACCCCATAAATTAACTTGAATCAATACAAGAATGCAAGAGGCTATAGCCTATTATAAATACCTTTCATCTTGCAAATAAAAGAACATATTATAAATACCTTGACATCTCTCTTGGCTAGCTAGCTTATGCTCATGATCAATTTAAAATAAGTTATATTGGAAACGAGCTTTTACAAAATTATAGTGAGGTGGATTATTGAGTGAAAAAGGAAATGTGCACCAAAGGAGTTGAGCATCGATGGATGTCTCTTAACCAAAATCCTAGAGAGGAGACATAGATTACGTTTCAATCAATTTTATTTATAAAAATTTGAAAATAACACTTGTAGATGATACAATAATTAAGTGTTGAGGTCTCATGACCGACCTTTATATGAGTGAAAATGTCATCTCAATTTAAACCCGAGGAGAGAATTAGACAATTTATAAGTTTGTGGAAAAGATGAGAATGAATTTGTTTTTGTGCTTTCACTGCCCTAATTTACCATATTCTAAAAGCTTATTATGCTTTGCATGTGGAATCTCGCTATATATAATCTCTCCCATTAAAACTGAAAAAGAAATTAAGCATGATGTATGGCTGAGGGTTAAGGCTCTAGTTACGTTACTGATAACTACTGAACTACTTAGTAGCGCAGATGGTCAACTTTCAAGTGCTATGCTGTAAGATTCAAAGGCCTAGGATGAAGGAGCCTTTCTACAAGGGTTCTTCACTTTTGAAGTGTTTGTTGGTTGCATGGCGATGTTGGTTGTGTAAGTGTTCTTGGTAGCTAGGATAGTTTAATAAAAAGCTTACTTTCTTATCCATAAAGAAAAGATAATTTATAAGTTTGATTGAGGACTTAATTTCTTAATTATTAATTTTAGGGTGAAACCTCATCTATCTCTATACTATAAGGGAAGAGAGGAGCAATGGTGTCTACCTATAAAATTACTTTTCTAGCCATACTAAAGGAATATTAAAAAAAAATCTTCACAATCAATACAAATCAACATAAATTTGACAAAATAATTTAAAGAAAGGAAGTTCTCAAATAACATCCTAAACAATTCAAAGTCAACACAATCATATCAAGGTAAATTTGTCAAAATATTTTTAAAAGAAATATACCATAAATGTAAAACGACACCTTGAAAAATATATTGTACAAAAGATTATACATTGAATAAAACAAAATTAGAAGTGTGTTATCAAAATACATTATCGGTAATATTGTATGTGAAAACATGATGAATGATTTATAATGTATTTAGAAATATTTATTCTTTATCAATAAAATAATACTCTTTAATCTATTCAATCATCGAATCATCAAATAGTTTTGACTCCAATTATATCGTTAGAAACTACAAAAGGTTTATTAGTAACATATTTATAAAAAGTTTTTTTACATTATATACGCTTGGTTGATTCAAATTATATACGGAGTACTTATAAGATAGCACAATAAAAAACAATAGAAGTTTCTAAAATGCTATAAACAATATAATTACCTGGAAAAAAATCAAAGGGTTTACTACAAAAGAATAACAAAAAAAATATATATGCAATAACAAAATAATTAAAGCACGCATCGCGTGCATAGATTGCTAGTATAAATATATTAAAAGGCGTTCCTAAACAAGGAACGGTGCACGTGCGTTCTCCCTAGGGAGTTTTAGTTCAATATAATCCATGTACAATAAAAATTAGAAATTACATAGTATTAGTTTTGATCCAGGTGACGCCGTTAAATATATTAAAGTTTTAACCACTGGCAAGTTGTATTTAGTGTTATCGTTTTCAAGTACAACATTAATACATGAAATTTTTTTCACCCGCCATAACGGGGCTTAATAACTAGTTAAAGCTTGAAAGTTGTATAATCTTTAATTTCTTCCATTAACGAGTGTATTGTAAACGCATTTAACGATAATTGTTCGATTGCAAAAAAAAAAGTACTTACAGAAGTTCACCTATAATATTATTTTGATCAGGACCCTGTTTTATGAAAAATTAGGTAGGAAGAAAGCCAATATTGTTCCCTATTTCCCACAATCAACTTTAAAATTTAATCATCTATTTTTCCTTTGAACTTTGAAGACTTAGGGCTTGGGAGACCCTTCCGAGAAGGTAAGCCTCTCCTTGGCTTTCCGTTGGAGTTTGTTTATTTTTTTTATTCTGGAATATATCACTCACTTACAAAAAGAAAAAGTTTCTTAAAAAAAAAAGTAATAGCCTTCCAAGTGATATCATGTATTGCAGCTATATCTTTAGCAAATTTACATTTTCAAGGTTTCACCGTTATGACCTCTCACATTGGGTTTGGGTGTATCACTCTTGAAGAGGTAGCTACATTAGTTGAGCAATACTTTGCATATATGGAGTGGATCAACTGATAAGGTCCAATATATCAGTGACAGTGATGGCTATGTTTCAGTGATACAAACAGTATATATTACGTACAACTATATATGTACTGGCTTGAATAATTCAAAACTGAAACCATGCAACAAAATTTGAAAGATCAAGGTCACCCATAAAAAGCAGTACTACTAGTAAGATCATAATATACGTGGTCCAATACATGCAGTAGTAAAATTATGTAGAAGTATCAAAAGATACAATGCATTGGAGAGATCGCTCCAAAGTTATATGTGGTCCAAAATGAATGAATTTTCTGAGCTTTAAAGTATACTAGTATATTGTTAATCAATTAAATTGACATAATATAGAACGTGGTCCAAATTTAATGGAGATTTTTGAGCTCTATATAGACTATAATATACTTCCTCTATTTTCAAAAGATCTTCTTAGTTACTATACCAATAAAAAACAAGGTACGGAGAAGAGAGAGTGTGAAACTGGATCTTTTTTTTATATATTATCTAAATAGGAAAGAAAATGTAGTTATGACTTGTGAGAAAGTATCGAATTATGTAGGTCCAACAAGTGGGTAAGACGATATAAAAATGGAACAGACCTTTATCAAATAGGGAATAGAATAAAAGTAGAAATATCTTTTGAAAATGGACTTAAATGAAATGTAGGAAGAACTTTAGAAAACAGAGGAAATATTTGAGTATATATAGTTGGGTTCCTATAAACCTTTGAGCAAATCATGTACTTCCTCCGTTCCAAAATAAGTGAAACATTTGTCTCAAAAAGCTCTCACATAAATAAGAGAAGTGTTTCACTTAAATTGGAACGGAGGAAGTATTAGACTATAACAAATAGCATAAAAAAATTAGGCAAAATATTTCAAACTTATGTTTAATGATAATGCCTTATATAAAAGAATGGTAACTTCTTACATAGTTTACTCAGCTTTAAATGTCTTTTGTATAACTTAATATCATGTCTTGGCGGTTAAGCGCTTTTTTTGGGTTGAATTGAAGCCGAACTAAAACAGTTGAATTGAATCAATCAAAAATTATAAGAGGAAAGTCGCTGAACTAAATTGAACTGAAACGAGATGAACTGAACTGAAAATGTGCCCTAAACAATAGTTACTGATGAAATTGTAATATCCCATTCCACATATGACATATGCATGTGGGATTAATTTTCATACGAAAGATGTATCCACATGCATGATGATATAAGATATATGCCGCAGCATTGATATTGGCTTCCAAACATTTACAAGTGAACCAAAATTTTTACTCACAAGCTCAAAACGCGCACTCACACACACATGTGGGCACGTGTGCATATGCTGTTGCATGGGGGATTTCACCTCAGTGACACACATGTTTGCACGTGCGCACGAATTTCAACCCTAAAAAAATACCCTTCCCATGTTCATTAGTAGTCAGATTACTGTTACTGTATGTCTACTGAGTATGTACTTCCGATTTGTTGGTTTCTTCGTCCTTTCTCTAAGTTAATTTTACATGGTGTAATTAATTAACTAATTATACTTTTAATTAATTGACAAGTTAATTGCTGTCTGACATGCAAACCAGTTGAGATTTCATGGTCAAAGAATTTTAACTCCCACAGTCAGCACATTATTAGGACATAATCCACATGATTTGCACCTTTTCACGACCACACTTTTTAGATGAAAGGCATGTCTTTTCCCAATATAAAATTTGTAGGAGTTTGTATAGAATAAATTAATTTAATATAAGATTCCAATTCTTGAAATGGTATATCAAGTACCTTCATGAACATCTGCATGAATGGGGTAAGAGTAAGACTACCCTTTAATTACTTTGATCATATTAATATGCAATACTTATATAGTTATATGGGTATTATCCCAAAGCTAATTACGTGTCCTACTTTAATTTAGATGGAGTTTATTAATATATGCTTTTAATCAAAGCTTATAGTTTATATTATTCACATATAATTTCTACTCTATCTTAGCTTATTTGCAAAATTAGTAAATTCTAGTTACTAATTCTCAATATAAAGAGAAAATCTATAAGACAAATAGGACGAATAATACTAAACCAGATTAATCATATAGGCCAGTTTATCAAACACTTATAAAAAAACATATTTGGTCCTCTAGTTTCATGGTCTTCCAACTAACAAGACTTTGTCGTTGTTGTTGTTGTCGTCCTCAAAATAAAAGATATTTCAAATTTACTATACGAAAACTCAAAATTTGTTAGGTTTCAGACTTTCAGCTAATGTAAAGTTGATCCAAATTACTTTAAACATCAAAAAGATCTCTCTACCAACGATATATTTCCCATTTATCAAATTGACATTTGTGACCCAATATAAATTGAAACAGCTTGTTTACTATGTGATTCGAATTTCTGAATTAGCTGGCATATATAATGTCTATCATGAATATGGTCGACCTAGGCATAATCGAAGTATTGAACCAGCCATTGGGTTCTCACTTCTCAGTTAGAGTTGGTGCTCACTTTGTTCTTTTTTCGGTCGTGTGATATGAACAACTTGGAGGCAAATTAACAGAAGAGTGGGTCCTCAACCGCATGAGACATGAGTCATGACATTAATTATGTCTCTACTCTAATTTGAAGCTTTGGAGTCGATTACAAAACTACCTACATGTGAACTTTCCTTGGATCACACATTTTTATGAAAGTTTACCTAGGATCCTTACAGCGCTGGGGACATAAGTACATAACTACATTTATCCATTGGATAGATTACTCACTTTTAGTAGATCATTAGAAAAATAATTGTGAATGTTGAGTTGGATTCCACCTTACATTAAATTTTATTAGTAGTGGGTAATCTACCCAATGGATCAACTAAGTTTTACTCCAGCGTTAACATAGCTAGGAGACTCTTAACGTAGAGGCTATTCTTGTTTTACAAAATTTCAAATAGGGTCTCCTTATCGCAATTTATTGTAAGGCAAGGATAACAGCTTGTTGTCCCAAAATGGATCACTGCTTATCGTAGAAGTGACCCCTATAAGCTACAAAGTGACCCGTTATATACAAATGGTCCTTTTAATCTAATAAGTGACTTATTTAACTTACAAAGTGACCCTTTTAGTGCACAAAGTGACGTGTTTTTACCATAATTTTAATACCTTGACCAGCCTAAACTATGGAGCGACGAGCGAGTTGTTTATTCTCTTTATAATTACTTGATCAGGTCGGTCAAGGTGCTCCTGTATTATATTTAGGCGTGGATCACTAATATATAAAAAGAAGTATCTTTAATTCATTAAGCAGGACTCCAATAGTTATTTGGTAACTGGTAATGAAAATTATAATTGTTAATTGTATGTATTATTGAAAAGAAAGTGTTATGCTGATCCCTATGGTAATAGAAATTTCATCCTAATACATGTGGTATTTTTCATAATATTACATACTACTCAATACTATAAAAAACGAAGTATTTGAGGATGAACAAGTATTACGGGGTGAAACTTTCTTCTCTAATTCACCTATAAATTCATTACAATTACCACTATATATTATCAGTTACCAAACTGAAATTTAATTAAAGTCATTTCCATGTATATACATCATATATTTGTGAAAAAGGCCAGTAACAGTCCTTGGATGTTTTATAAGCAGGGAACTGATTGAAAGTTATGCATAGGAGGCAAGAAAAATGGGTGATGAAATAGTACTCCAAGCAATAGCTGAAGCATTATCTATAAGGGCCTGTTCTCTTCGGCATAAAATAACTGAACTGAACTGAATTGAATTAAATTATAACTAATCAATAAGTAATGACTATCATTTGAGAATCGAAGCGAATCGAATCAATGAACGACGAATCGAATCGAACCGAAAATAAGTTGGGGAGCAAGCATGCTGTAAACAATTTTGTCAAATATAATTGAGCCCAAAACTAGAGAGCCTAATGTAAGCCTTGTCCAGATCCCCAACCAACAATGGGCTTAAGCCCACATTCAGATAGTACAATTCAAACTCTTACTAATCCAATTTAATACCTCTGATGGGCTCCAAGTTATGCACAAACACAAAAAAAAATCTGGCTAAATGTTACATGGCCCACTGATGCAATCCTTTTTTCTTTTTTTTAGTGAAATGCAATCCTAGTTAATGTTGGAGATTTTCTTCAGAGAATGAGTAATGGAAAAGTTCAAAGTTTTTGGGATAGGGTTTTTACACAAGCTGATTTAGAGAGATACTCTTTGGCTTTGTTCTTTAGTCCCTCATTATTAATTAAGCCTCTTAAAAACGATAAACACCCGTCAAAAAAAAAAGAACGATAAATAAAAGGATTATGAGTATAAGGAGGTGGTTGTGCGCGATTATTTACAGCAACTTTATAAAGTCCAACATTTCTAGAGAGGCAATTAGATTTGCTATTATCTTATGGAAGTATATATAAGAATTGAGTCTATACGAATATATTAAAAGGCGTTCTTAAACAAGGAACTGTGCTACATGGCGATATCCCTTAGAGTGTTTACTTCAAGTAAACACACATGCAATAAAAAAAATTAGAAGATGCATGTTATGAGATTCGATCTCATGACTTATATATTAAAGTCTTAACTACTAAACCAAGTAATGTTTGGTGTTATAATTTTGAAGTAAAATCTTAATAAATGAAACTTATAATTACCCGGGGCATAGCCCAGACCTAAAAACTAGTTGTTATTATTATGTGCTAACAATAATTAGCAACGAGGGATGAGATTTGCTAAAAAGGAAACCCATGTGCTAGGAAAGAAATATAAAGATTATATTGTCAAAAATGTCAATAAACTGTAGCAAATAATATGCAGCTTACTAAAATGGGAGATGTTTCAAGTATAAAAGTGAAGAAAGGTGTTTGCATTGTAAACAAATCATGGTATGTAAAAAGAATATATTTGTGTTGTTACTTTGTTATAACAAACAGTGGCGGAGCCACGTAGTAACAAGGGGTAGCACGTGCTACCCCTATTTTTCTAAAGAAGAAAAAAATCGAAAAAACAAAAGAAATGCTAAACCTAATGCTGCGCTGTTTCCTTTCTTTCTCTCTCAAACTCAAACGCTGCTCTCAACTCTCACTCTAAGAGTAAAAAATAATAAAATTATGTCCTAGCTTGAAAACCTACAAAATAAGTGTAACTGTGTAAGTTATCTAGCTAGCTAGTAATAAGTACTGTTAGTTCCCTAGCTACTTTGCCTCCCTTGTGATTAGCAGAAATTCAACCTGTTAATAGTGATGGTTTTTCCATATATAATATGCTTACTTTCATGCAAAAAGAGAAACCATCAATATTTTATAAGTGTTGATATCAGAGTATTATTTGTAACTTAATTACTTTTTAAAAAAAAAGAAGGAAGCTTGCAATTACATGATTTTGATCTAACTAATGCAATTAGTCAAAGATATGATTCATATTATATATGATACTCGGACTTTTCATTTTACCTCAAGTGTCCATGCTAGATCCTTGACAATTTGAGATAGATATAGACATTTTACACACTTTGGGTCAAAATCATGGAAAATAATTACCGTAAAGTTGTCGAGTAAGATGTTTATTAAATACAAACTGGTGCTTGACACAAGTACCGTAATCTGAGTAACAATACATCAACTTCATACTACCTCCGTTTCTTTTTAATTGTTACACTTTGACATTTTACACTATTTACAAATTGCACTTTGACCCTCGTTTGTGATTTATACGTGAATAAAAACATAGTCATGTGCGATCTTATTAGATTCGTCTTAATATGTATTTTATTAATATATACTTTTTATAATTTTTACAAATACAAAACTAGAGATATATATCATCAAAGTTTTGCATTGGCATGCTTGAAGAGTGTAAGTGTAACAATTAAAAAGAAACGGAGGGATTAAAATGAGGAAGTGCTTCATTTAGGTGATATAAAATTATCTGAGATGCTCATGAATACGCCAAGACTTTCCACTAGCGGATTAAGATATACTACGTCGATACTCAATAGTCAATACGTGTATTTAAGTAGCGGTAACAAGGCCAAAGCCAAAAAGAATACTCATACTTAGCTCCTATGCAAGTCAACGAAAAGTAAGCAACAAAATGGAGTATTCAAAATTGTTCTTGGAGGAAACAAGTTTGTATAATCAGATTGTGCTACCAAAGCAGCTATCTTCCTTGTTGCCTCACTTTTTATGCTCTTGGCTTCGAACAACCCTTTGTGCTTTTGTGCTCTATCCACTAGTTGACTTCCTCTGCCTCAACTTTTGGAAACGCTATGCTTCTGCCTCTAAAGGTACTTTTTTTTTTTTTTTTGGTATGGCACATAATCCACCCACACTGGTTCGTATCTCAGTGTGGTCACTACGGTCAATGTTCGGATTAAGAGGGAGAGTGAGAAGTCTATAATCAACGATCACGTTGTAGAAACTAGAAAGTAAATACTATGTTGTTTTTTTTCTATCGGATCGAAATCTAGTACAAATCAATCCGACCCAGCTTAACAAGTAAGGTGCCCCGTATATGAAGGAAAAAGTGCCCCTAGTGGAATTTGATTTCATAAGTTGAGATTTGATCTCCACAACCTTTAGATCAAGTGAGATACAAACTTTTAATACTAGATAAAGCTTTGCTTGTAGCAATGGTTATACTACTTGCTTATGATCCATCTCATGCTAATTAAGAATAAAAATGGTCAACTCTCTCTCACAAAAAAAATAAAAAAGCAAAGGTACAGTGTACGTCGAAAATTATGAAGAATCAAGTGACGAAATTAAAAAGAATCAAAAGGAAAGAATACAATTGTTGCTGCCTTCTTTTACTGTATATGCTTGTTCTTGGTTATTTATTCAATTGCTCATTTACCAAAAAAATACAAAGTGACATGATTGTATTATTTAACGTGACCTAATTTTTTACTTTGATGAAATTCATATACTCATTTTTGTAGTGCTAATGTTCTCACATATGCCACAAATTCTAAATACTTCTAGTCTAAAATTCTAAATAGGGGGAAATTGGTTATGTAAATGAGTTAGCAAAATTTAGTTTCATTGAAAAATGTAATTCATTCATTTTGGATGGTATTGTAGAAACCATGCCTTCAAGAAGAACTATGATATCACAAGCAACCGGAGCTCTGGCATCAATTCCTATAAGCACATTGTTTTCAACTGTGTTTGAGTGGATGGCTGAAAATGGTTGGACGAAATGTTACCCCCAAATTAGTGTAATGGGTTGGTCATCTTATGTGTTTTATGCACTCATCTATCTTGTCCTGGTGGAATTTGGGATTTATTGGGCTCATAGATTAATGCATGAAATCAAGCCAATTTACAAGTATATTCATGCACCTCATCATCATTATAGTAAGGAGATCATGCTTTCTCCTTTTGCAGGTAACTTAATTATCTAATAATTTAGCTCCCATTAATTAATTACCCCATTTCACGGAATTTTTTGTGTGTTCACGGCCTTCAATACACGCCTTTTCAATTCGACGATCATTTAATTTTTAATTTCATGCAATGTGTGAATTGTAAGTCATGTGAAGGAGTTTAAATCAACAAAATAGGCTTTGATTATATAATCGAGCGTATGGTTGATGTAATAGTAGAGGTTGGACAATATGGTTGGAATATGCTTCAAATTAATTAGTTAATTATGTTTCCAATTTCTAGCTAGCTAGTATTGTCTGTTAGTAGCAAATTATTTTTTTGAAAGAAGTTAGTAGCAAATTATTAGTGAGAATATTAGTAAGGAAATGAGTTAGTAGCAGTGTTAGCAACATGTGATAGTGTCATAGTGATAAGTGACCTAATAATGCTAATATAGTAAGTTAGTAGTAGTTAGTGGATTTTTATTTTATTTTATGCACTAAAATAGGTGGTGGCATGCATATATGCTCGTAGTTTTGTTTGTTAAGCAGGGCCATTTAATAGGGCGTGCAGAGCGACCTATGGCACATGGTCCCATTTTTAGAGGGCCAAAAAGTCTTAAATTAAATCTTTGTTTTAGTCGTATTGTTCAAACCCGAGCTTTATTTTGTCTAAAATATTTTAATAATGATTATTGTATAGAATGCATTATTTGTATTTTTACAATCTATGCATAATATCTTTATATTTAGGGCCCAACTTATAATTAGCACAGGAGCCTAAAAAATTTTAAGACGGCCAATGTTAAGTACAGTAAAGCTTTTTTTTAGTAGTACTGGTGTACTTTAATTTTAAGATGAAATGAATCGGTAAATAAATGTTCTGTACGTGGCCGTATTATCCTCTCGTTTATCTCCCCTTCCAAGTTTCTACAAATATTACAAAGGCAATGGTAGTAAAGGAAAATCACGAGCTTTAGAAGTAGCTGAGGGTTAGTTAGGTCATGTTTTTTGGAATGAATTAATGGAAATTTAGTTCAGTTCAATTCAGTTCAGACAAAATCAGTTCAATTCAGTTTATTATTATTATCAACACTTTTATTATCATCCTTAATTATTGTTATTCTTAATGTGTTGTTATCCTTATAACTATTATTTTATTAATATTTTAAACTTAATTCAAAATTTAATTATTTAATATTTAGTTAAGTTCTTTAATATTATTATCGATCTTTATATTATTATTATTTTACTTATTAGACATTATTATTATTGTTGTTAATATTATTATTTTTTATCGTTTTACTAATTAGACATCATCATACTCATTATTATAATTATTTTTAGCCAATTAGCTTAGAAAAATATAATATTAGTATTAATATAAGTACGTACATTATATTTTTCAACAAAAAAATCATCTTCTACTTATAATTACTCTAAATTTCCTAATTATCTTCTTCTATATGATCTTCCACCTCTTCAGTTTCTTCCACCTGATCTTCATTATTATCTTCACCAACCAACATTACAAGCCTTCATGTATAATAAGATTAAGAAAACAAAATAGATCATAGAAGTGTTTTTTATGGAGTTCCTATTTCTTTAACAACATAAGATACACTTTCTCCCTTTACAAGTTCTCTTTTATGTGAGAGTTTTTTGAGAAAGTCTTCATTTATTTCAAAATGAGGAAGTATTGTTGTTGTTGTTGTTACTTGATTAATATATTATTATTGGGGATTATTCCGTTAAACAATTTACCTCAACACTGGTACATTGTTTCTTTTGATCTCCAGACTCCATCATTGGTTCTTGATCATCATCGAGTATCAAATTACTATAGTATGCGTTCCAGTTAAATTTTAGTGTAAAATACTGAGTGAAAGTAGATACAATCCATCTGATTAGTCAATCTAAACAAATAGATGTCTGATTTAACAGATGAAACTTTTTGTTGACGCCTCAAAGAAGAGATAGTAGAACTCTTCATTTACAGTACGTCCCACTTCACGTACTCTCGTCCAAATAATTCCGGGTCCACCCGCACTTAATCCACCTATCATGTCGTGATCATGGTACCATAAAATAGTCATATAATAAAATAGTCATATAATAAAGTAAAAATCTTTGATGGTCTCATAAAGTATCTATGCACCATAGGTTTTATTATCTTTACGACTTTACCATGACAATAATTGATGCCCTGAAACAACTTTATGTTATTTCCACTTATTATACATCATCACCAAAAATATCATCAAGGGAAAAAAAATGGATGGAGCTACCCTGGACTCTTTCCATGAAGCTACCATATACAACCAAGATGGCTCAATACGAACCCTTAAGGTCCCCGTGGTCCAAGAATTGGCGCGCCATGGCTTCCGAGAGGTACCTAAAATGTTCCTTAGGCCACCCTTAGACACTCTAAACACAACGATCTCTTGTTTGTCAGAGGATTTTCCTTCTATAAGTATGGAAAAATTACGCGTTGATAAGGTGGAGGAACGAGAGAAGGAACTCCAGAAATTGGCAAATGGTCTTAAAGAATGGGGCATGGTATTGGTTAGTGACCATGGTATACCTTTTAATTTGTTGTCTGATATTAAAGATGTGATCAAAGGTTTTTTCGGGCTGTCTTTTGAGGAAAAGAAAAAGTGCGTTGGGACATATACTACTGTCGATAATATGGGTTACGGACAGAATTTTGTTAAGTCGGATGATAAGCCTCTTGATTGGATTGATCGTTTGACTATGAAGGTTTCACCAAAAGATTCAACTGATGGACTTAATGTGTGGCCTAAAAAACCTGCTAATTTTAGGTAAAGTTACACTATACCTCTGTCAAATTGCCATATTTTGCTATGATTAATTCTTCAAATTCTGTTCGCTTGATAATCTTCTACAAGTAATGGATCTTGCTAACGGACACCCCGGGGCGTTGGATAAACACTAAATATATTTCCTGAAATGGTATAATTCTTGGAATGTATTCCAAAATCACGCGTCAATCAGTATAATTAATGTTTATATTCATTTAATATTTCCATTTTTAGTTATCTTATCTAACGCCCTAGGGGCGCTTGTTAGTTTTTATTATAATGGCTTGTATCCAAGTGTATATGGATTTCATATGTTTGTAAAAAGTGCCATAATAATCCAGAGATGTTTTTATCAGGGAAGTCGTTGAAAGTTATGCAGAGGAGGTAAGAAAATTGGGTGATGACATACTTCAAGCAATAGCTGAAGCATTATCGCTAGAGAAAAATGCCTTTGTCAGATATTTTGAGCCAAAAATGAGAGAAATCAATGTAAGAATAAATTATTACCCACCTTGTCCAGAGCCCAAATCAACAATAGGCTTAAGCCCACATACAGATGGTACAGTCCTTACTCTTTTGATCCAATTTGATACCTCTGGTGGGCTTCAAGTTAAGCACAAACACAAGAAAATATGGGTAAGTGTTCCATGGCCCACTGATGCAATACTAGTCAATGCTGGTGATTTTCTGGAGATAATGAGTAATGGAAGAGTTCAAAGTTCTTGGCATAGGGCTGTTACACAAGCTGATTTAGAGAGATACTCTTTGGCTTTGTTCTTTAATCCACCATTATCGACGGAAATCGAGCCTATTGAGAGCGATAAATCAAGGGATTATGAGTATAACAAGGTGATTGTGGGTGATTATTTACAACATCTTTATAAGGTAAGTCCAACATCTTCTAAAGTGGCAATCAAATATGCCATGATCTAATGTAATTGGATGTAATCAGGGTTTGCCCCTCTCTTGCACCCAAAAATACAAGTAATTGTATGTAAGAATTGAATTTGTAATACCATTCGCTAATTTAATTAACAAGATTAACACTTGGGATATTGAGGATTTTAGCTATATATATACAATTAGTAGTCTTACCATACTAATATTATCAAAATTTGAAGTAGAAGTCAAGAGGTGGGTGTGCTATCTCCCGTACCCTGGTACACGTACTAGTGTCCGACAAGTACCAGTACCCAAGTTTAAGTAACATGTTGTAAAAAAAAACATGAGTTTCATATTAAGAAAGATAAACCTGAGACAACTGTATGTATCATAAAAATAGCCAATTAGAATTTAGAAGTATGTCACTCAATCATCCATATCAACAACAGGTACATTTTCTCATTTTATCTCCATCATTTATACTTGCACCATCATTTAGTATCAAATTTCTATAGTATATAAGCATCGCAGTTTAATTGTGTAAATCACTGAAAGTAAGTATATACAATCCATCTAATTTAAACAGATGGAAAGTATTTGTTGAGGCCCCAAGGAAGAGAATAGAACTCTTCACTTCTGGTGTCTGCATCATAAGACCTGAACTTTTTCCACCAATGCCTACCACTGTCTTTCCGGGTTGCACTATGGCTACGGTGCAGAGTTATGTCCAAGAACAAAGCAATGAGACCTCCTACTGTTGCAGGAGAGGTGAAGATCACTTGTATCATGCTGTTGAACTGTTTAAAAAGCCCGAAATTTCGATTAGATCAGAATAACTTCTTAAATAGACAACATTATGGCACTGTTTGCTTCAACTTAAAAACATAAAAATTAGCAAATATCAGTTTCAACAAGTACAAGTTAATCTCAATTAGCAAAAATCAGTAGTTTGCATAAGAGACAGAGAAACACAAGAGAATTAGTAGAAAATCAGTTTTAATAACTAAAAGTAAGTTTTCATCAAAGTCAAAATCTTTTGATCAACAAAAGAAACCATCTTTACAAAATTTAATTATGATCAATAAAAGCCAGTTTTGATCAGTAAAAGTTAGTTTAGATAAGTAAATGTCAAATTTGATTAGCAAAAATCAGATTTAAACAGTAATACCAGGGTGAACATGATGTGAGAAATATAAAGGAAAGAAAATGTGTAAACATACTGCCATTGACTTTGTGTTGACAGGAGTGTGACCAGTAATCAAGAGGAAATCATTGAAGTATTGTGGCACAGAAAGGCCAATGAAAAGAGAGAATCCTAATATGAATTTTGATCTGAAACTGTTCAGGTTGCAGAACTGCAGAAATCCTAGCCCTGCTGAGACTGCATAACAATTTTAACCTTATAAGTAGTTATACATTGCAAATTAGATCCTACCATCCTATACATATGACTATATGAGCATGATGAGTATCAGTTCAAAGTGAAAAATATACGATTCGTAATAATACAACATATCTCATCTTTATTCAGAAAAGAACATACAATATACATACCAACGTAAGCAAAAAGAATACAGTATAGAGCTGCGAATATTGGTGGTGGTATTGAAGCTAGGATTGCCCCAAATTTTCCTGTTTGAAGAAAAGATATCATCACAGAAAGCAAATAAAAGAATTCACTAATTTGAAGTTGTGAGAAAGATTTGAAACTAAGTTGATGTAAAAACAAATGATAAAACTTTATAACCCACCTAAAATTGAAAAGAAAAGCATGAAGATAGCTGCTATTTGAGTGACTCGGCGACTTCCTATTTGGTTGAGTCCAAGAAGTCCTGCATTTGCACTAAGAAATAGCCAAAACAACAGAAGTTAATCATATAAAGAATGGATAGCCAAAAAGACAGAAATTGTTCATGTATATGTTACTAGATTATATAGAAAAAATTCAGTGTAACTATTACACTGATGCAGTCGGACCACAAACTGCACCAAATATGCCATTCAAAAAGTGTCCAGCGCCCTATCACCAAAACCAAAATGAAGCTCATTAGACTGATGGCAAGAAAACATGAAAAAGTGATACTCCTTCCGTTTTCCTAAAACACTTTCTTGCACAAGTTTTATAGAAGTGATTCCAAAAAACGAATGTACATAGGAAAAGATTATGGAAAACAGTATGTTGCAACTTGCAACTATAATGGACAATCTAGAAAGGAGATTCTGGCAACTTTAAAAGATGGGAGTGGAGGGAGTATAATGAAATCAGATAAAACCTACCAGCCAGGCAATCCCACGGCTGACAACTGAAGGCGGCATTGGTGTGGCACTGCCATATCTTGCTGATGCTATAAATGTACCTGTAGACTACACAATGCAAGCCAGAAGCAAATTAAGATTGATACAAAGGTTTTTAAGTAAATTTGTAAAGAGTGGAGGAGTGGACTGTATTCAAACAAACCTCGACCATAGATACGAAAGCAGCAGCCATCACTGCAAAACCATTTGCAGCATTCAAAGTTGGACGTCCCCATTGGAAGGGATAAGGAAATCGTATCCTACACCAGATGATCATTGACATAAGATTTTTCAACGCCTTGGGTTCACAAACTCGTGAAATGGAATGCAGTAACTGAAAGTTTATATCCTTGGTCATGACTCATGAACACCATAAATATCATTTTTCATGGTCTCGACTTTACTATATGATCAGAGTTTGTGAAGTTTGACCTTTGAAAGAGATATGTCACAACTATTCTGGAACATAGTAAATAGATAGATATAGGTTCTACTATTAGTTATTAAGATTGAAGATGAAAAATGAAACCATGTTTGATGTGAATAAGATGAGTACTCACCAAGAAGCAGCACCGATGAGACCAGAACGATCAGTTCGACAGTAAAACTGAGTTTTCGGGGAGCTATTTTTAAAAGCACCGCTGGCAGTCAGGACTGCAGCAAAAGCCCAAATAAGGCCAACTGTTGCTAATACTGCATATCGGCGAGCAATGGCTTGAAATGGCTTCAGCAAGCTAGCCAAATACTGCAATATATAGAGTTTATGTCACATCTTAGAGAATAATTTGTAATTACTTCCTCTGTTTCCATAAAATCACAACAGTTTGACTTATGATATACAGAGACAGTATATTGGTTACTTACTTGGGAGATAAAGATCACGATAATGAGAGCTGGAAGTCCAATTTCAATGCATTTAGCCAACTAGCATATACAAATCAAAATTAGATCATAATGTCATTTGTGAGCTCTTGTATATTATTTGCTGAATGTTTTTCACAACATATCAAACTAATAATTCAGAAATTCAGAAGTTGTATTCATCAAATATATAGAGCCATAAAACAAGATCAAAGGTAACTGCTAATAAAGGCATGGAACTGATCACAGTAGCACAATAACAAGAAAAAACAGTGATCAGAAGATGGATAATAGTTTGCTAATTTTTGCAAATATGATCATTAATCTGCAAGGTATAATTGAATATTCTAACTTGATAATGCAAAAGTAATTACAGCAAAAATTGCATATAATAAAGTTTTAGAAGAGATTTAGGTAGAACCTGAGGGAAACCTAGCTGGAATAGGCCAAGTCCAGTTAAAGTAACTAGAGGAATGGCAGCAAGTGGACTTAAGATCCTACAACAGTAAGAATTCAACTTAAGAGACTAATTTCTGTAACATTTCATCAGATTCAATGCATATCCGCGAAGTTATCACTTTCTCACCTTATAACGATCCTCCACAAACCCAAAACACCAATTACAACAGGAAATATTGATGAAAACATCAATGCTCCTTGGAGCGCTCTCATTGTCTGCACGAACCTCTACGTACATACAAGCATAGTGACTATATCAGCATAGTGACTATATCAGTTAAGAACAGTAAACACTAAGGCTTTTTTGTATAAGAAGTACAAGAAAAAAATGAAACGAATACTTCGAAAGAATGCCAACCTGATGAGGATCAATGATCCTGCCAAAGTGATCAGAGAAGATAATTGAGATAGCCGGAATTATAAATGCATAAGAACCTCCTATGACTACTGATGTCCTACATCCGACTAGAGTTTGCAAAAGGGTGTTTAATCCTGATACCATGAGTAAAGTTTGTATCACTAGAGCCTTTTCTACCTGTCAAAAATTCGAGTTAGCATTGCTAATGAAGTAAATAGAGAAGAAGAACATGATAGAATTTAGATAAATGCGACAGAATTGTACCGGTCCACCTCCCATTTGAGGAACAAGTATGCTTGCGATCATAACTGTAGTTCCAAGCATTACTAGAAAATGTTGAAACCCAAGTATGATAGCTTCATCTGCATTTTTGCAAATTAAGGCCAAGTTAGACTAAAATATTTGCAAAAAGAAAAACAAAAAGGGTGCAAGTTCTAGCAGATTATATATGCTTTAAACTTAAATGAAGAGAGAACTGGTAAGATGAATTGGTATACTTAATTAGCTATAGCTTAGTAAAATCTGTAGAAAGAAATAAATATATGCTATGGTCCAAAAAAGAGATATTTCTGTTATATGCTTATATCTTTATGAGTAAGTATGTAAGTGTTACATAAGACGGTCTTACACAGACAATTGTGAGATTAAATTTCACGCGATAAAATTAGTAGGTCAAACTCTAGAGTAAAAAATCCTCCTCCAAGCCTTTTAATAAGTTGTTACGAGACCATCTCATATAGGATTTTTCCTACCTTTTGACGGGATGGTTAAAAAAAAGGACCCACTATATTTTAATGGTTCAAGTGAATTTCTCCTGAAATCTGAAATATCACTTGACATCTAAAATAAGTTATTAGGTAATTCCTTCAAAAGAAGGAAGAGAACTTTCTTGAGTTTTGAAACTTTAGCTTGGATTTTTTCACAAGTTGTAAAACCATTTTATACACCTTTAATAATCCTAATTTCTCATAATTCTCACCTTTTTTTTGATGTCAAATTGACAAAAACAAAAAGGGTAAAAAAACTCATATTTAATCTTCTCAAGAATTTACAACCCATTACAATGGTGTCCTACATAACAAAATCAAGGAAAACTCAACAATTACATCAATAATAATGGAATCACATATAAAAAAAAAATTATAACACAGCAACAACATATACAATAAAATCATTGATCATTATAACTTGAGAACAATATACACAACAAAGAAAGATGAAAAAAAATGCGGGAAAAAAAGGAGTAAGAGAACAAACGCCAAGAAGGGTTGCTAGTGAGGCAAAAATCGACGGCGGGAAGCTGCTCTTTCACCGGAAATGGGCTTAAATCATCTCCTTTTGGTGCTGCCATTTTTGCTTTCTATGTTTTCCTTAGTAAGCTTAGATTGTTATACAAAAAAAAAAAAAAAAGTAGTGTATAGGATAGTTGAAGTTGATAAGAATATATGTACATTAACTAAGACTAATTAGTAAAGAAAACACCCCTAGAAAAAACAAGGAGTCTTTTTCTAAATATCATCATCACTTTTTGATACTTGTATATTAATAGAGGATTAGTAGGGAGTTTAGCTACTACTATAACAAATTAACAACTAACGCATTATATAATAATGTGAGTAATAAGATTGCAATATTCAAAGGAAAAGGACAGAGAGCAAAGTGAACAAGGTAGAAGCGTAAGGTACGACTAAATATCAGGCGTTTGCATGGGAGAAATTTTGAGTGTGACGTTTACGTTTAGTTTGGTTGGGAATTCGCTCGCCTTCTTCTTAGCTAATGTAACCGAAAAAGGTAAGAAAAAGACAAAGAATGAGGGTAAATTGACTAAAATATTAAACCTTATTGGAAGCTTAGATAATAGTGGAAAGTTATTTTGTAACTCTTTCTTCGTAGGTTTTGAATTTTCTTACTGTAAGTTAGAGAATGTAGAAAATAGGGATGGCGTAAAGTGACACATTTCCAACTCTATATGAAATTAGCGGATTCGATGTATCATTAAATATTATTAGACCACATTATCAAGTTTAATCTAACTTTTAAAAGAAAGAAAATAAACAATTTATATTTGGCATGATGGAATAAAAACGAGTGGTACATATAATCCATTTACAATAAGGGTTTTAACCTGTTTGTAAAAAAAAAAAAATGAGTCGACCCAATATGGCCCCTTATTAAATTGTTTCGTTTAGCGTTAAATTTTCAAATAAATCATTTCATGTCTTCAAAGTTTTGATTTTAAAGAACATTTCTTACCACTAGGTCAAATATTGCTTACTCTCGTTAAGATTGACTTGAACCATTCTGAAATTTGCTTCTTTATTTGCAATGGCAAAAGCAACACTGCAACATTAAGTATATTGCCATGATTTAAATGTATTTCACACACAAGATCAACCAACTTTTATTAGTGCCTTTATGTTGTACTATACGTTGTATTTGTTTCATAATTGCAGTGTTTTGACTTTTACATTTATCAAATTATACCATTAATATTTTTATGCTTTTTGTTAAAATTGAAAAAAGTCAATTTTTTATAATATACATTGATACTAATTCCACAATATATATTACATGATAGCTTTTTTTACATGCATATATTAGCAAAAATGATAGTCAAAATTAGAGTATAAATTGTGTATAGTCAAAATGTTGTAGCTATTAAATAATGGAGGAGGTAAGTGGGTGCACCTACAAACCATTATATAGTACACCTTTTCTTATATAAAAATGATACTTCCTTTGCTCTTCTTCGATTGCAACATATGGATTCTTACACTTTTAAAATAATAATTATGTGTGATCTTGTTAGATAAGTCTCTAGATATACTTTTAAAATACCAAGTTTTTATAATTTATTACTAAAATTTAACTATAGATATTAATGATTTAAATTTTACATTAGCAAGCATAAAAACTCATATGTTACCATAGAAATAAAAAATTCCGAGGAAATATAAGCAATAGAATAAGCTCATCGGGCTTTAGTGCGTGGCCCACGAAAAATTAAAATTATTCACTGGAAAATAAGCTCATGAGGCTTTTGTATATGGGCCGGGAGTATCAGTACTGGTATGGCTGCCTCTACGGCTCTACCGGCCCATTATAACAGTCAACGAGCCTCATCACGTGACTCATAATGCAGCATTCTTCGTTAATGCTATATAGAGCTTATATTAGTTATCCTACCGGTTGGTGCCTTAATTTGACTTTTGAGAGGAAGATGATACTACTAGGATTATATATATATATGCAGTTTTCAATTTATTTTACGGTTTTTTCACCAAATACCCCCGACAAATTAAAGAATTCACCATATTCCCTCAATGTTCCAAAAATTCACCATATACCCTTGAGTTTTCGAAAACGTTCACCAAATGCCCTTTTTCTAACTTCCGTTAACCCACCTTGTTAGCTTTATTTACCATTTTGCCATTATTAAGCCTAAACCCTAATTCTAATCTAACCCTAACCCTAAACTAACCTTAACCCTTACCCTAATCCTAAGCCTAAACCTTTACCCTTACCCTAATCCTAAACCCTTACCCTAACCCTAACACCACCCCTAACCCTAACCCCTTGCTAACCCCTTGCCACCCCCCACCCCGCCCCACCCCACCCCGGCCCCCCACCCTCCCCTATCCACCGCCGCAAAGACCCTTCCACCGCCGCAAGACTCCGTCCCCCCCTCCCCTCCATCGCCGCAGCTCGCACTCGCACCCCCCCCTCCCTTGCCCGGCAGTCCCCCTTGATTTCGCCGGAAAACGCAGCCCAAAGAAACCCAAGGCCCCCATTTTCGCAATCTCTCTCTCCTCTGTTTTTCCCAAATCCCATAAATCTCACTCAATTGCAAACAAAACTCGTTGAATCAAATTCGACGATTGAATACAAGTCATAATTTCACAAACTTCATTAAAATGAGTTCGTCAATCACAATTCAAATGAAAAACTCGAACAAAAAGAAAAGTTTAAAAATAAAATTACGAAAAAGGGGTGGGGGAAATCGGCGGTGAACGAAGAGGGTTGGGGGAAATCGGCGGTGAACGAAGAGGGTTGGGGAAATCGGTGGTGAATGAAGAGGGGGGTGGGGGAAATCGGCGGTGAACGAAGAAGGGGTAGGAGGAAATCGGCGGTGAACGAAGAGGGGTGGGGGGAAATCGGCGGTGAACGAAGAAGGGGTAGGAGGAAATCGGCGGTGAACGAAGAGGGGGTGGGGGAAATCGGCGGTGAACGAAGAAGGGGTAGGAGGAAATCGGCGGTGAACGAAGAGGGGGTGGGGAAATCGGCGGTGAACGAAGAGGGGGTGGAGGGAGGCTGCGGCTTGGGGGGGTGGGGGAGGGGCCGGGTGGGGGAAGGGCATTTGGTGAACGTTTTCGAAAACTCAAGGGTATATGGTGAATTTTTGGAACATTGAGGGTATATGGTGAATTTTTTAATTTTTCGGGGGTATTTGGTGAAAAAACCGTTTATTTTATGATGTTAATGCTATGTAGATTATAGGGCTTATATTAGTTATCTCATTTCCTTTTTTCATTTTAGACAACTCATATGTTTAATCTATTATAACGAACGCAATGAATAACGAAGAAAGTAAAGAACAATAATCGACACAAGAATTAACGTGGTTTACTAACAATGTGTTAGCTACGTCCACAGACGTAAACGAAGCAGTTTTATTATCTTGAGGAGAGAGTACAAATTATAGAAATAATTGAAGACAAAAGTTAATTATAAGGTTTATATAGTAACCTTCTAATTAACCTAAACAAACGGGGGCTAACGCCAAGTAATTTAAGGCATATTTCAACGTCATATTAGCAGGTTAACCATATTTGCAATTTGTAAATAATATTTGACTTATTATATTCTAAAACTATAGTAGTATACATATGGAATTGAAGGAGTATATTTGCAACATAAAATTTTTAAAGTAATCTAAATCCAGTGGTATCATAGAATGATGATGTCAACCCCTTGGTTTGATCCCTGGTATGGTGGCAGCCACTCCTTCACGTTTGTGATTCAGTAAAACCTTCAAATTAAGAACACTAAAGAGGAAAAAGGAAATTACAGAAATATAAAAAAAAAAAAAAATGACAAAAAACATAAGAGGAAGGCATTTAAATATTTTTATAGTAGATTGGTATAACCGCGTAATAGAGATGAAGTCAAGCTAAGATTAGGGTCGTTATATCAACAATATTAATACAAGTCTTCTTCCCTTAAAAAGTTTAACAAAATAATATTTCCTCCGTTCTAAAATAAATGAAACACTTACTATTTTAGGCATTTCAAAATAAGTGAAACGTTACCTTATTTGGTATTCACTTCTCTCTATCTCTCTCCTCATCACATGGGTCCCTTCTTTTTTTTCTCTCTATCTCTCTCCTATTCTAAATCCCCGTGCCAAGGCCCTACGTTTCATTTAAAACAGAACGGAGGAAGTAATTTTTCTTCCAAAACTCTATTATCACGAAAGAAGATTAAAACAAAGGCAAAATAGCAACAAAGTATACATATGAGTAATTATCCTCCCCAAGGTCAACCTTCTTTCCAGTTAAAATCCTTGTAGCAATTTAGTAGCTAACAAAATGCTACTCCTATATATATATTTCTATCTCAAAGTTAGACATACTTTGCAGCAAAATGAAAGCAAGCAAAAGTACCATATTGATGAAGCAACATAGCAATGGCTCGAGTATCAGACACAATGCCATTAACATTGCTACATGCCTAGAAAGAACCCATCATAGGGCGGTTAGTAAATCACAAGCAGTACGAAGTTTCTCGAAAAATCGAAATTCTAAGCTCGATTCAAAGTTATAGGAAATCGAACTACTCAAATTAATCCACAAAAAGCAAAAACAAATCCACGAAAAGCAAAAACTAATCCACGAATGTTAATAATTGGAAGAAAATAATTGAGCACTAGTACAAATCGACAATACCTTTTATCCGTCTTGGTCTGGATCAATAGCTTCAGATCTTCAACAATCTTCAATCAATTACAGATTTCGAAATTAAGAGCAATCGAAAATTAGGGATTTCGATAGCTAGGGATTTCGAAAACTAAAATTGAAGCTAGCAAAGGAAATAAACTCCTTTGAATCTCAATTAACTTGAATCAGATGACATTGAATCATAAATCTTCCACTTTTCTTATGGCAGATCCAAATTTCAAGAGAGAGGGGGAGAGAGAGAGAAGCGTGCTAATGCTTTTGAAAAGAAAAAAAAAACTAGTTTCAGTATGGTGCAAGAAACTAAAAACAAGAAATATGAGCCGCGAGATCTTTGTTTGTGCGATCCAACGGCCCAGATCTCATGTTTTCAGTTTTCAGCTTTGTCTTGGTTTTCAGCGGATTCGGCCCGTATAATAAATACATTATATAAATTGCAAGCGAAATTCATATTAATCAACATGCCAAAAAAATCAAACCATCAACAAAAAAATCCAAAAACTTCTTGCAATTGAATTGTTCAAGGCAAAGATTTTAGTATTCAGTAAAAACTAGAAAATCATCAAGCTCGTGCAATATATGGGCTAAGAAACTAATTTTAAAGTAACTAGTTTTTGTGTTCTGAAAAAAAAAGTAAATAGTTTTTGTAACATAGCTTTACCATTCGCCTCTATGTTTGAGTACAACATGTTAATTGTTGACTGAAGGATAATTTAGGAAACCAGTGGGCTGTGACACAATACTTGCCCATGATGTGTGGGCCGCACCAATCCAATTGACGCTGATTATGCGGCCGCAAAATCAACTCCACAGCCCAAATAGCTACAGCCATACCTCTAGTCCCTAAACTAGTATGCTCATCAATCTTTTTAGTGGGAGTATGTTTAACAGTTTAAATATACAGTATTTCAAGTTTTGGGTCTGTTCATATATTACAAATGTCTACTCTTTTCTTTCAAGCCAAATGTGAAGGAACAATGGTTGTTATATAGTGGGAATTTGCTACTGTTATGAAATAAAGGGGTCATATATATAAGTATGGAAAATAACAATAATAGCAAACACACAATTTTTTAATATAGAGGAACATATCTCTCACCATATAATATTACTCAAATTAAAGTAATAAACCGTATAAGTTGGACACGTTTGAAATTGAGTCTCTCATATAAAGGTTGTCAATCTCATTCCTCGCCTCACACTGAGTCTATAATCTCCTTATAGGGCTCACCGGCTCAGCATTTCCTAAACCCTACACCAATTAGGACTAGTAAGTTTAAACGTTCTTAAAATCAACCAGTAGATATTCTATAGAACAAGTAAGATATCTTTTTAACTTTCTTAAATATATTTAACTAGCAAATAGAATTAGGAATTAAAAAAGAACTAAGAAACTAAGTAAAATAAACGAGAAAACTAAGTGATCGTCCACAAATAAACACTCACTTCCCATAGCTCCATATTTGCATACGTAGTGCAGACAGTTACATGGACCACCACAACTCACAAGGACCAAGTGCTGAAGATCTAGACCATCTTCAATAGAGTGATAGATTAACCTTTGGATTTGGTTTCTCTACTTCATACATGTTCAAACCCTATAATGGACCACAATATTAGGCTTGTATTCCTATATACTATAGTCGTTTGAGTATCATATTAAAGTCATATGAACGGTATTTCTATAACACCAATGAAAAATTCGGACATTATCACTTTATAAGGTTGAGAAGTTACTTAGTATTTCTTTAATTGTTGGTTGGTTTTTCTTTGGGCTTATAACTGGTCAAATTCTCCTCTACGCCTCTACTATTTGTCTAGCCTATTTAATAATCAACAAAGTTTAACATGACATCATAAGGTGGTTGGACTTTGTGTCCCTCGCACAAAATATTATGAAAAACTCACATAAATTGTCCCACATTAAACATAATAGAATAAATAACATTGCTGCTTGTTTCTCCATTATGAATAAATATATAAATGAATTAAGGGGGCGCGTTTGGTTGGGTGCTTGTGGAAAGGGTAAGAGAATCAAGTAACCTGATTCCCTTACTTCTTGTTTGTTTGCACACTTTAATGATACCATTTACCCTCCCCTTACCCCCAAAGTCCTCTACTTTCATTCCCCCACCCCCCCTAGGGTTTCACTTACCCTTTCTTTGACTCAATCTTGACCATCTCCTTGACCACCCAACCACCACTTAACCCAACCACCACCTGACCACCCAACCACCACTTAACCCAACCACCACTTAACCCAACCACCACCCGACCACCCAACCACCACTACAACCTCACATCCGACACCGCAACCCGACCCGGCCAGGCGACCACCACAACCCAACCCGACCACCGCAAGCAAACCCGATACCTCCACCCGCACCCTCAATCAAGCCAC
Organism: Beta corolliflora; assembly: GCA_947648045.1. NCBI lineage: Eukaryota > Viridiplantae > Streptophyta > Magnoliopsida > Caryophyllales > Amaranthaceae > Beta > Beta corolliflora. The sequence goes on along the minus strand of CANSZD010000718.1, from coordinate 86,962 downwards.
CGCCCATCGCCTAAACCACCATTCACGGCACAAACCTAGAAAAAAAGAAGAGCGACGGAAGGGTGAGAAGTCGACGCGCGGGAAGGGGAGGGAGAGATGCGACGCGTAGGGAGGGAGGGGGAGATGCGACACGCAATGAAGGGGAGGGGGAGATGCGGCGCTCGGGGAAGGGAGGGGGAGATGCGACGTGCAAGGAGGAGGGAGGGGGAGATCGACACGCGAGGGAAGGGGTGGGGGAGATGCGACGCGGGGAGGGGAGGGGAGGAGATCGACGCGCGGCGGCGTTTCGAGGGGTATGGAGAGGCGGACGCGTTTCAGGGGTTAGATGTGGTGGTGGTGGTGGTGGTACTATGGTGGAAGATGGTAAGAGGAGGAAGAAAAAGGAATGACATTTACCAACCAAACATCACTTTTAATCTAAGGGTTTTGCTTTCCTTTCCCCTTCTAACCCTTTCTTGATTCCATTCCCTTTACCCCATAACAACCAAACGCCCCCTAAAAATTTGTAAGTTTGAAACTCTGAATTACTCCTCTGGACCTCTACCTTTGGTGCCCAGATACATCATTGATCATACATCCAAGTATTAAACCCATATGAGCCATATCGCGCCCAAGGCGGTAGCCTCTACATTGTTGGTTTTGCTTTTGTACTTTTTTTTTGCCGAAGATGTAAACATTAGCACTTTGTTTGGTATTTTTTTAGTAAAGGAAGGGAAAAGAAAGGAAGAGAAAGGAAAAGAAAGGAAAAGAAGAGAAAAGAAGGTAGTTGTAGTTTCCAATGTTTGGTATAATTGGTGGATTTGAGAGGAATCACATGTTTGGTTGTCATTAGTAAAGGAAAGGAAAGGAAGGAAATAAAGAAAACATAGGTAAAAACTTATTAGCTTTCTTTCCTGTCAAATTCCTCCGATTTTGGGAGGAAAGGAAAGCAAGGATTTAAGAGTATTCTTTTCTTTCCACTTCCTCTCCTTTCCAATCAAACCCCTTTTATTTTCTTTTATCAAACATGAGAAAGTTTGTTTTCACCTTTCCTTTCCTTTTTTTTCCATCCAAATCCTTCCTACCAAACAAAGCCTAGGTTGATGTTGACATAATCATTCAAAAGATTCAACGAGTAAAAATAAAATGCGTGAAGGCTTTTCATTTGTCACTAACTTGATGTTGTTATTCATTTGCAGTTTGGCTGCTCTTTGCTGTTGCTGCCTTCTAGATGCGTGCATCGATATATGATACCATATTGATATTGATGACTTTGAATGGTTTCACATTGTTACGATTTTGGATTGCAAAAATTTTAAAACTCTGAAAAGACAAAGGGAATAGTGTTATTATCATGTGTAAGAAAAGGCAAATTGTTGACCATTTCTTGTGAAAAATTTGGATCATTGACTTGGATATTCCTTTTTTTATGGAAACTACTCTTAATGCTCGTGAAGTTTTTAAAGGTCTTTTTCAATAAGAATTAGTCAATCAAACTTTATGCTATGGTAGGAAAATCTGCAATAAGAAGACAAATAAATCAAGGTTTCTGGAAAAAAAAAAAAAGGTAGCTTTTGGTTGAGAAGCTTGTTTTTACGCTAATTAAAAAGTCATTTACCAAACATTTTTGGAAAAATGGAAAAGAATAATCCCACCTTTCGGCGGTCTTCCCATAATAATCTCACATTCACTTAATAACAGAATAATCCTAGCTTTATACCCTATTTTCTTAAAATGGGCCATTTTACCTTCAACCTGTTACACAGGTTACTATTCTCATAATCTCACCTCTTTTCCCTCTCCTCTCTCACCCCGTTCTCTCTCCTCTTCTCTCCTTTTCTGATTTCAGCAACACCCAACAAACCACCACCAACACCTACTCACAAATTACCCACCACCAAACCAGCCCCACCGACCCAGAAAAATGCACCACCGTCACCCACTTTCTTGAACTGGGCTGCGGGCTGCGGGGTGGAGGGCATTGCACCGGAGGGGCTGTCGAGGAAACGTGCGGGAGGGGGGGTTGCGTCGAGGAAGCGTGTGGGGTTGCGGGGAGGAGATTGCGAGTGGAGGAGGACGAAGGGGGTGGAGGCTGGGTGTTCGGGATTGCCGAGAAACGAGGGTGGTGGCCCTTCCTCATTTTTGTCGAGAAACGAGGGTGGTGGTGGGTTGGCGATTTGTGTGAGGGTGGTGGTGAGTTGGAAAAAGGGAGGACGGTGGTGGTTTTGTTGTAGTGATGGGTTTAGGAGGGTGGTGGTGATGAGAGAGAAGGGTTTAGGATGGTGGTGGTTTTGCTGTTGGTGGGTTTAGGAGGGTGGTGGTGATGAGAGAGAAAAGGGAGGATGGTGGTGGGTTTAGGTTGAGGTTTTTTTTAAATTTTAGTTTTAGTTAATAATTAAGTTGTTATAGAGATAAATTTTAGTTAATTAAGCTGGTTAAAATTAATTAACCATGGTCAAACCGGTTAATCTTCATATTTACCTCTTTTTACAGGTTACTTTTGAAATGGGACCATTTTAAGAAAATAGGGTACAAATCTAGGATTATTCTAATATTAAGTGAATGTGGGATTATTATGGGAAGACCGTCGAAAGGTGGGATTATTCTTTTCCATTTTTCCAACATTTTTTTTAGCTATTTTCACCATATGAAAAAGCTAGAAGTTTATGACAAAGCCACCAAAAAGCTTGTTACAAACACCACAAAAAAGTCATGTGTTTGTATTTCAACTTCGTTTATGTTATAATGATCGATCTGCTCACACGCCAACATTTGAATAATGTGTATGGTAATTACTATAATTCACATATATGGGTCTGTTTTTTTATCTTTTTGAGTTGCCTTTTAAAAATAAAAATATGAAAACCAAACAATAAAAACCAACTTTTTGTTGTCAATTTTCAATATTGACATGATTAGTACAATTCTAACTTATTCTTAGTTTATTATACCACTTATGTTATGTATGACCTTTACATTAGTTAAACCAAAAACTGAAAATTAAAAGCGATGTCGAACAAGCCCATAACGTTCTTCACTTGGTTCACTTTCTAACAACAACAATAAGACCATTGAGTAAAAGCTTCTTTGAGGGTGCAATTAACATCCTATTAGTTCAACCATCAACACCAAAGTTCACTTCTGTTTCATATTATTTGTTTTGCTAATAAAAAAAATTGTTATCTTCCTCAAGCAACAATTAAACTTAACGGCAATATATTTTGCGCGCTATGCAATGTGCATTCAACGTTTCGAGTTTCGACCTATCCAACCTAACAGAGATCATCTTGGTCAAAGGTCAATTCGATCATGTTCTCTAATCTCTAGTAAGAGTACCTTTTTTTTTTCTTTCATTTAGCCTCCGGTCTTCAAGTTAATTTCCATAAATCGTCATTGTTTGGAATTAATATTGATGATTCTTGGCTCAAACTTGCGGCTCAATCATTATATTGTAAAATTGGCACTATTCCGTTCTCGTACCTTGGTCTGCCAATTGGTGGTAACGCATCGAGACTATGCCATTGGGATCCGATTATTGACAAGATGAAAAGGAAACTCGCCTCTTGGAAAGGAGGATTATTGTCAATTGGAGGCCGTTTGACACTTATAAAAGCTTCTCTCTCAAGCTTACCCCTATATTACATGTCGTTATTCCCCATTCCAAAGGGAGTAATTGAGAAAATCATTGCAATACAACGGAAATTTTTTTGGCGCGGTTCACTTGACAGGAAATCGCTACCTCTTGTAGTGTGGGAGGTCTTGCAACTCCCCAAAAATTTAGGTGGCCTTGGTATGGGTAACATTCATCATCAAAACCTTGCCCTTCTTTTCAAATGGGTATGGCGATTCATTACCGAGCCTAATGCTCTTTGGAGGAGCGTCATCCAAGAAAAATATGGCTATGGAGATCAATTCACACCTTCCTCTCTTGTGATTCCGGTAAAAGGTGGATTATGGCGTAATATCTGCTCAGCTCTTCTGAAAAATGAAATATCCAAATCTCTCGTATTATCAAAGGTCCGCAAGAAAATTGGTACTGGAGAATGCATCCGGTTTTGGCTCGACTTATGGGTGGGTGATTCTACCCTTACGGCCCGTTTGGTAGTCGTTAATAAATTGCGGTAATGGGAATGAATTTTAAGTGTAATATTATTAGAGAAGCACCCTTAAAATCTCCATGGGGAGGCATTTTTTCTCCATGGGCAAGTAATCTCACCCCTAAACTTGTGTTCTTGTCTTCAAGGGGAAGCAATTTTCATTACCACTCATTACCACCTACAAGGTGGTATTAGATGGGAATGAAAATTCAAGAAGAAAAGTGGACACTTTAGGATAGATTAGCATTACCATGGGAATGGACAATGATATTCTTCACAAATTTACATACAAATTCATTCCCATTACCACCATTTATAACCAACTACCAAACGGGCCGTTAAAGTATTATGCCCAAGGCTCTTTCTTCTTAGTACTCTCCCAAATGGAATGGTATCATCATGAAACTGCCGTATATTCAAGCAAGAATCAATGTTCCCCAACCAGATTAAAGATTTAATTTTGCTAAGAATTGGGTGGTGGATTAAAGGTTGGGATTCCCTCTTCGCGTATAGCCCTGAAGAGATCCAAAGAAACCCCAAGTGTCTCCGCTGGTTTCCATCCAAGATCATGACTTCACTTCCTTCTCCTGACCCTTGTCTCCTGCAATGGATTCCTCCACCTCTCTCATGTCTGAAATGGAATTTTGATGCCTCGCTGCATCCCTCTCTTAACAGATCATCAATTGGTGGTGTTCTTCGAGACCCGTTGGGGTATTTCCGTTGTCCCTTCTCTTCCCCGATTCCTACTATGGAGATTAACTTGGCTGAGATTTTTACCATTCATAGAGCCCTAAATATTTCATTAAGCATCATCTCATTGTGGAATCCGACTCCGCAAATGCAGTTAAATGGTGTAATGAAAAATCGGGTGGCCCTTGGAATATTCATTTCATCTTAAACTTCATTCGAAACATCTCCACTATGGGACTTCAAGTTACAATTTGTCACCGTGGAAGAGCCTCAAATGGCGTTGCAGATGGGTTAGCAAAGCAAGGACTTAGTAGAAGTGATGATTTCATTGCTTGGTTGTAGTTATGTCTTTTCATGTTACGTTTGATCTAAGTGTGCCTGTTTAGTTTGTGGCGGAAAGGCTGTATGGTCCTTGTTCGGACTAACTGTTTGATCTTCGTTAAAATGCAATGAAATCAAAAATTGTCAAAAAAAAAAAAAAGAGTACCTTTTTTTTTTGGGTGCAATTCTCTAGTTTTTATATGTATGAACTATGACGGTTGACGATGAAGATTAAATCCAACAGGCAACAGGGTATATCATTACAGTTATCAAGGACGACTGCTCAACGGATTTATTCGACAACATATACTAACTACATTACTACTCCCCTAATCAAGTCGCTTTCTATCCTCTTAAAAACAAAATAGACAGACTGAATAATTCCTTCCTGCTGTTTCCAACTGTATTTGTTTGGTATATCTCGTTGCAATAGTCCCCCCCCCTCACTAGCTGTATTGATCTTGTCAAATACGTAAACATAATAATATATACTCCCTCCGTTTTCTTTTAATTGTTACCCTTTTTCTTGGGAAGAACCAAAGAAATAGTGCAAAAAAAGGAGGAAGTAGAGAATGTTTGGTTGTGGGAAATGTAAAAGGGCCCCAAAATTTTAATTTTTAAAATATTTTCTTATAAGAAATGCTTGTTTCTTCCTCATGGTCTAACAAAAAAAATCTAAATTTTAGAATATTTGCTTAACGAAATTATATGTTATTGCCTAAAATATATATAAATTATTTTAATTTTAATGATATAAGAGCCTCATTTTCATTTTTAAAACAGGGCCCTAAAATTTTCAAGACGGCCCTGTGGTTATCGTAAGATCTCAATTAACTATGTAGCAAATTTTTTTTCTTGAATCAACTTTAAAGAAATTTCCATACTATTACTACAACTAGTATAGAAGAACTAGTCTTTTAGGAAAATAACATTTTACACATGGAAATTAAAGTAGATATTATCTTGGTAACTTTCACGATAAATCTATGACCCAAATATAATTTTGGTAACTTTTACTATATATTACAACTTACAATAAGAGGTACAACGAACTAGTATACATTATTATGAGTCCATGCTTGATGCTATTGCTTTGATTTTGAGCTTTTTAGACATTCTTCTCAAAATTACAAACAAAAATAAAACCATAAAGAAAAACGGTTCTGCAATATCTCTATTATATATGGGAACTCTTGAGGACTTTGGTGTCCACCTGAGTTCCCTAAAATACCCTTTATGTTTTTATTCTTCCAGGATAACTTATGAGGGCAAAAAAGTCATAGAACTTTTTTTTAAAAAAAAAGCTCTAATGTAACTACCAGATTTCCCCCAAAAAAAACTACCATATTTTTTTTAGTAACTTCCATATTTTTTGAAAACAAATGACACAAGTTCAATATCACCGCAATATTCGCGCACGCATCGCGTGTAAAAAATACTAGTCCAATATAACTAGAATTCCAATGAATCATATTATGTGGGTATGCTAATTGCTATCCATATCCTAACTGCCAAACTTACTAAAATCCTTGATCACGAAGAAAATGTCTATTAAATCAAAATCTTTTTTTTCTACGATTTGCACGCTACAAATGGATCCACCAAATATTACGAACACTAATTTATTATTAAACTAGTTATTAGGCCCGGGCTATGCCCCGGGTAAGAAAAAATTTCATTTATTAATATAATACTTTATGATAATAACACTAAATACAACTTAGTCTAGTGGTTAAGTATTAATATATGTACTTGAGGTCTCAGGATCAAATCCTATACTACGCAATTTCTAATTTTTTTTATTGTACATGGATTACATGAACTAAAACTCCCTAGGGAGAGCGCCACGTGGCACAGTTTCTTGTTCATGCACGCCTTTTAATATATTTTGTATAGATGTACAACTTAAAACAAGAACAAACAGTGTGAAACCAACCACCAAAAGAACTCGAATCTGCAAATTAATACTAATTGTTTACGTCCAAGCTCTCCTGCTATTTTCCTATTGGTTCGTAGATAATGCGCATACTTTTTTTCTTAAATCTAGATGTACTTTAAATCAATAAACAATTATGGGGGTAATTACTGTCGAGCTAAGTGATGAAAGCATGTGCTGCATATGGTCAACAGCTAGGTTAGCCACTTACAATTTCAATTTGTGGTGGGTGGAAGGAACTATAAGTATATAACTCACATGTCATGAGGCTGGTGTCGTTATGTAAAAGGAAATGCATGCTTTTGTGTGTAGGCACATCAAGATAAGGTTACATTATACTCGTTTTGTATTATACTTATTCTTGTTATGACATGTAATTTAATTTTTGTTTGGTTATTAATTGTTATTTTATTAAAAAGATATATGTAATAAAAGTTCATAATATATATATTTTTTTTTATCTTGTTAATCTAGATGTGATGTAAAATAAGGGGCTATTCTGATTTGAATGTGAAACTTTAACGTTTAATAGTAGTTGGGAGAAGACAATTATGAAATCTGAAAACTAAAGTGAGGAAATGTAAAAATGAATGTCGGACAGAGGATTAAAGACTGACGAGTAACTAATAGATGCTTAAGATTGTGAGAGTTGATGTGTGGATGAAACAAAGGATCTTTTAATATATAGGGGTTTTGCCGTTTTGGCTTTGCCTAGTTATAGTGTAAAGTTTGAGATTTGACGAAAGTAATTCCTATAAGTCGAACCAAAAGTGAAAGGATGGTAAATCCTTTTATATTTAGTCAATTTTTTTTGGGGTCCACTTGAAACCCCTTGGTAAGGAAAATGACCTCCCTAGATCAGCACCTCTCGTAGGTCACCCAGCCTAACTACACATGTCAATGCTTGAGAGTAGGGGGATATAAGGGCATCCTTATTTCCAAGCACAAGTAGATAGCGGAGGTCGAACTTGTGACTTTGTGGCAGGTGAGTTCCCCACTACCTCCACCAATCAAGCTTGGTTTTTTATATTTAGTCAATTAGTTCTGAGTTTGATTATCATTGAAGGGTTGGTATAGTATAGTTGTATATATAGGGTAGTTATACCAGTACTCAAATCTAAACACAACTATAATATATGTACTGTATTCACCGGTTCATTGAGTTAGTTACACTTGCTTTTTATGATTTTTTTACGCACATCTTTAACCTTTAATATATGTATGTATTATATTAAAAAAAAATTCGATATTATAAATATTCATAAAAAAATTGATATAAACATGATACCTCAACATGATAATTTTCTCTTAGGAAAAATTAATGGGAATAATCCCACCTTTTACCGATCTGTTCAAAATAGTCTCACCTTTTAAAAATCTGGCAATAATCTCAACTATGACTCATATCTTCCCAAATTAGGTCAGTTTTAACCAATGACATGGTTGACCGGTTAAAAAAAATACTTGTTGACCTTTTGTTTCAATTAATTAAAAAAAAAACCCTAACTCCACTAACCCCCCCCACCTTCCCCCACATCAGCTCCCAGACCCCCAAAAATGATCCGCCACCTAAATGAGCAAATATTCTCAGTAATATATACAAAAAAAACATACTCATGTAGGATATTGGAAGGTTCGCCTCAATGTGTACTTTCATAATATCAACTTTTTATGTTTTTTTTATTAATAAGGAAGTGAAGATATTGAAGGTCAAAGGTATAATTTGGAGACCGTGCAAAAAGGAAACAATCACTATATTATGGGACGAGGGAGTAATTTAATAATCACTGGTGTATCTAAATTTTATAAAATCTACTGTCATTTATTCGTTTTTTTTCTTTTAGGTTTAATTTAAATAAAACTAGTTTTAGGTCCGAGTTACTCCCCGGGCAATTATATCTTTCCTGTATAATATTTTACTTTAAAATTAAGTATCACTTGGTTTAGTGGTTAACACTTAATTAGTATATATGCTTGTTAATTGTGACCACGGGATCAAATCTTATACAATGCATTTTGTATTTTTTATTGTATATGAAATACATAGAGTAAAAAGACTCTAAGGAAATTGTCATGTGGCGTCGTTCCTTGTTTAAAATTGCCTTTTAATATATCAGTATAGATATTATTACATTAGATATTACTACATTAAATATGAAGAAAAGTAATGATCTAACAAATTCAGTTGTACGTTGCAATAGAAAAAGAATGGAGGAAGTATATTAATTCGCACATGTCATGCTACTATGTTGTGCATGTGCATGTTAAGTTTTGATGATGAAAAATAATATAATATGTTATAGTATGAAAGTTTGTGACAGATGGTTGAGAAAGGAATAAATAAATGAAGACTTTGAAGAAATGAAGAATCAAGATTGAAGTCCAAGTTTATATTGAATTCCAATTTTAGTTACTATATGCAAAATGTAATATGCTAGAACTAGATGATATATTATGTGCCAAGTATAGAAATATAAAATTAAGATAATTATTATTTTCTTAGAGTTAAGGAAATAAATAATTATGTTAATTTTATATATCTATATAAAAAGGAAGTTTAGTTTTAAAATAAAAAAGGATTTTATAAAAACTGATTTTGATAAAACGTTTTGTATATAAAAGATAAAAGTTTTTTTCGGTAAAAATCATAAAACGTTTTTAAAGAATTTTGATACGAAGGAGAAAAACTGATTTTTCAATATGATAAAGTTTGTTTAATAAAAAAACTGATTTAAGAGTTGATCTAGTTAATATAAGATATGGAGAAATCCTTATCCTATTAGGAAAATGAAAATCAGTTTTTTATAAAAGATAAAATTGGTTTTTGAATAGGATCGGAAAAGAATTTTATCCCTTTATTTTAGGAATAAAAATTGTTCAAAAGATAATATATCTTGGAGAAGCATTTTTATTCAGTTCACCAAGATATATAAGGGATTGCAACTCAGCTTTTTATAACTCACGTTTTCGGAGAGAAAAAATCGGAGATATTAAGAGATAAAAACAGTTTCCTAAGGCACAGAGTATAGACGAGTTCTAGTCAGATTAGGAAACTAAACAACGTTTGTAATTGTCCTCTATTTGCTTGAATAAGAAGCACATCTTTGAGGAATCTTTCTTTCTGTAATTCTTATATTATAGGAGAGTAGCAACACTTAGGGTTAAGTGTTGGGGAGCACTACTAGAGTTAGTAGTGGGGAATCGAATCAGACAAGAGTTTGGTATTTTACGATTCAAATAATAAAAGAAGTAGTTTGTGTGGACGTAGATCTCGGAGGTGAGATTGAACCACGTTAAATTCCCGTGTCTTATTATTTGATTTCATTGTTTTATTGTTTGATATAATTTTGTTCGAGCAAAAAACGTTAATCGGAGATTTTACGAGTGAATAACACAATCAGCACTCAGATCAGCGCTATAACGTGTTTTTGCGTAAATCGATTAGATTTAGCCACTCAATTCAACCCCCTCCTTCTTGAGTATCACCTTGTGTTCCAACATACTACCAATGAGAAAATTATACATGGAAAAAATAATACTCCATGGACAAGTGGGAACAACCAAGCAAGGCTTGGCCTAGTGGTAAAGGTTTGGCCTTATGACTTCAAGGTCATGGATCAAACCCCACTAGGGGCTCTTTGGAGGTGAGATTTCCCTTACCATCTCCCTCCCTCCAAGGAATCTGACTGGCAAATCTGAGTGGTTATACCTGTACGAGGTGTCAGTTCAGTAGGGTCCTTCATCTTACCAACTTTTAAAAAAATGGACAAGTGGGGAAAAAAAGGGAGAAGCAAAACGACAAGAAACCTAGGTTCTGACTCCATACTTTCAAAGAAAGGTACAGCCACGTTAGAAACCGCGGATGTTGCTCTTTAAATTACAGGATCCTAAACGTACTCCTGGTACCTTACGAAAAAAAAAATATCCCATCTTCATCTTGTGACAGAAACAAGTCTGATACTTATCACAGAAGTCAGAACAACCCTCAATATTTCTTTTCTTCCTTGTTTTCTTTTTATCATCTCATCTCTCACAAAATCAAAGAACAGGTAGAGGCTAGTTTCAAAACATGAATCCCTACCCTCCTCCTCAAGGTTAGATCTTCTGCTTCTTTATCATCATCAACTTTTTGTTTTAGTTGTTTGCGATTTCTTAGTGTTCATCATCATCATCTTCAACGTTTGTACGTTTATTCCGAGCTTTGTAAATGTTAATAGATATTGATGGTCTTTTAATTATTTGGTATGTATATATATATATATATAGGTTACCCTCCTCCAGATCAAGGTGGATACCCGCCACCACAATATGCTCCTCAGTATGCGGCGCCTCCACAGTATGCCCCTCAGTATGTGGCGCCTCCGCCGCCGCAACAAGAGCAGAAGAGCCAAATGGGTTGCTTACAAGGATGGTAACTCTCTTCTCTTTGGTTTTGGTTATGTTTTGTCTTTGTTGCTTCAGAAGTTAGATAATCTCGGTATGTCCATAAAAATTGGTTGATCCCTATGTTGTAACTTGTAAGGTTACATAACGTCAACGTTAGTTGGTCGAGTATGAAAGTTATCTTTTGTCTTTCATGTTGATTATTAGGGGTGCGTTCTTTATTTTGTATTGTTAAAAAAGAAAAAAACTTTAGGAATTACCTTCTATAAGAAACTTTTTTCAAAAAAAACTACTTTGAAAACTTTTTTTTTTTTCAAAAAACCATATTTTACAACAAATTATTTTCAAAAACTACCAGATGACGGTTACTGTTAAGTTTGACCGTTTATTACGCTATGGCCTTATATGTGGTAGTCACATAATCTTCTCAAACCTTCTCCCCATCATGTGTGACGCCATTACCGGGACTTTTCTATCTATAGTTGGTTTGTGGATGCATCATTAGATAAATCCCTCCAATTCGAGCTTCAAATGGTGTTGAAAAAGGTTAGTTGATTACCACACGTAAGTCAATAACGGAATTCAACGGTCAAACTAAACGGATATCGTTATCTGGTAATGTTTTGAAAGAGATTTGTTATAAAACATAATTTTTGAAAAAAAAAAAAACAATCTTAAAGGTAGAGTTATGTAGTGCTTTGAAATTAAAAGTCTTAGAATTGATAAGTCTTGTCATGTTCAAAGATTAGGTCGGGTTTATAATCAGATCAAATGAAATATATAGTAAATTTAGATAAGTTTAGTATATTAAAATTCAGGTGAAAAAACGCACTAAACAATTATGTATTTAATCTCATTACCACATACCCTATGTATTTAATCCCGATACTTTTTATCTAATGCGTACCCTATGTATTTAATCTCAATGCGTTTTAGAATACATGTATTTGTAAGGATAATATGATCTTTTCATTGTTATGTCTTTTGTATCTTCTGTATATAAATAGTACTCCTTCCGTCCCATATTATAGTGCTTCTTTCCTTTTAAAGTGTCCCAAAATATAATTCTTGTTTCCATTTTTATTTCACACCTTTTCATGATTTTCCTAGAAAAATTGTGCCACCATTATTTATTTGCTTTTTGAAAATAGTATTTTGCTTTGTTTATTCAACCCAAGGGTTGAATTAGTCATGTATTTAATGCTCTTTCACCAATTATTATCATTCTCTCTCCTAAAATCAGCTTTTTCCCCATAACATTTATTTTCAATACACAAATCCTTTTTACATTTGTCTTAGATTCTATTTACCTTAATACCCGTGAAAAAACAGAATCAAGCGCTATAATATGGGACGGAGGGAGTATCAGCCACTCAGGGTTTAGGGCTCCTTATTTTAGGTAAAACCACGTTCAATCTGATTACATAGCTTATACATAACATAGTGTTATAGTTCTAAACCCTTACTAAGCACTATTAGGGTTAGATATACAGGGGAAATTTTGTCTACTTGGAACACCTCAGCTTGTTAGTCAATTATGATTTTTCTTCCAATAAAAAATTCTTATTGACCTTTTTTTTTTATGTGCAGTTTGGCTGCTCTTTGCTGTTGCTGCGTTTTGGATGCCTGCTGCGATATCTTCTGATTAATTTTTATAAATTTTGAATCATTGTTGTTTCGACTTCATTTTCTTTTTCCTTTATTATTTTTTTATGTGTGGGGAGCCTCAGCTTCTATAAGCGCCATCACTGATGGAACTATCTGAGGTTTTACCAAACAGTATCAAAAGTGTTGTATGTTTCCCTTGTGTTCAACGTAGTTTCTTTTTTTGCAAGTGACAACTCTAATTAAATAGTCCTTTATTTCAGTTGATCAGAAGAGTGATACAATTTGGCCAAACATGTGTGGAAACGGACATTTTGGTAGATCCACTTGGTAACTCCTCACTATTTGGTGGAAAACAAGTTATGTCTATCGTTTTTCTTTCTAGAAATATATATACGATATTCTTAATTTTAAAGCAATGGATAATCAATCAAGCTTACAATATATGGAAAACTTGTGGGAGATGGACTCTCTACAATATTACCAAAGTTTTATCTGAAATTTTGTCGTCACATTACAAGTTGAATGTGACAACTAATTCCAACTCTAGAAAATAAGCGGGATCAAAATGCATGCAAAGGTACTTACATAAGTAGTTCCTTCATTTGAAAAGATGGTAATCGACGACAATAATGGTAGATTGCAGATATGGCAAAAGTTGACCTCACATGATAACAAGCTAAACACGATATATATCATACACGAAATGGTTAGTTAGTATCAAATTTTTTTGATCCTTTAATTTAAGTGGGTAAATTTGAGTTTAACCCTTTAATAAATAGGTCCGGTAATTATCAAAAAAAAAAAAAAAGGTCCTGTAGTTTGGCGATTTTCGTTCCAAAAAACAATTCAACTTTATCCACTGTACTAAATTAGATATATAGAAGATATAGCATTTCGCCATATGATCATAAAGATCAGCAACTTGCTTAGCCATGCCCATGGTCATCGTATCTGTCCGTCCGACCTAGTTTTTCTTTTGCCGTACGTTGGCAATTCGAGCAATATATTGTTATGGATTCGAATGCTTTAAAAGTAATGTATAGTGAATCTTCTTTGCTCTTTAATAGTCTTCATTTTATACCTAACTTTTCAAGTGATTTGCACAAATTGACAACCTTGAAGGGTTTTTGCACTTGCTTGACTAATACTTATATTTCTTTTGTATACGTTGAAGTCAAGTCACAAGTGTGCTTTTGTTCATGAGATGCCACAAAAAGTATGATTGTTTTTATTACAGTTACATTTCATCATTAAAAAGGGAAATTTGTTAAGATTCTCAGTGTTTTGACAAAGATGATCGAACACAAACATATATAGTCATATACTACCTCCGTTCCTTTTTAATAGTTACACTTATACTTTTCACGCATGCCGATGCACTATTTTGAGTCTTTATATCTCTAATTTTGTATTTGTAAAAAATACAAAAAGTCGATATTTTGAAAGTACATATCGAGGCAAATCAAACAAGACCCCACATGACTATATTTTCTCTTAACCATAAATCACAAATGATAGTCAAAGGGAAATTTGTGAATAGTGTCAAAAGTGAAAGCGTAACTATTAAAAAGGAACGGAGGTAGTAGTAGATAGCATCATGCGCTCTTATATAATTTTTTATTAAGGTGCAGATAGATTTTAAAAAATTCTAGTTCGAAGGATTTAAAAGGAAAAATCTAATAGCTAGGTTTGTGTTTAAATTTTAGCAAATTACGAAAGTAACTAACTTAGAAGATATTAGTATCATTGTCACTATTAGTAAGTTCGGAGGATTCAACCTTATGATCTAAGGATAAAAATTGCATGAATCTCCAACCAATAACACTAAGTCTTACTTGTCTTACTTGGCTACCGGCCTTAAGTGAGGAAGTACTAGAGCATATTGCTATTAGTGGATGCTGGTTGACGTAAATCTCTTGTATATTGAACCACGTAAACAACATTTGATCCCAAATATGGGTACCACCTCCCATGACTTTGACCAACTAATTTAGTTGATATCCGTTGTTATTCTTACTTGTGTGATTATCGTTTTGTACTAGTATCTTTAAACTTGATCTCGTTAATTTTATTCAAATTAAGATATAATGCATATTATCATGCTAACAGCACTAGTGGAAAAAACCTTATCTGTCACTTAGTAACAGATGCGGTTTTTGTAAAACCGCGTCCGAAAATCAACATTAAAAATGAGAGGGAAAGTTGGGACGATAATCTGATGCGGTCCTCGTGTGAACCGCATCAGATTAAAAAAACGGATGCGGTTTTTTAAAAATTTGATGCGGTTCAGAGGACCGCATCAGATTTTTGTTATTTTTCTCTCAAAATCCTTGGCCCAACACGCAATCTCGCAATACCCTTGGCCCAGCACGCTGATTCGGCCCACGCAGCTGAGCTCATAACTCCCCTCGGCCCACGCACGCTGAGCTCTTAACTCCCCTCCTCCTAACCCTAACTCCCCTCCTAACCCTAACTCCCCTCCTCTCTCCTCTCTCTCTCTCTTCAGACGCTCCTCTCTCGTCTCTCTCTCTCTTCAGACGCTCCTCTCTCCTCTCTCTCCACTCTCACCCCACCACTCTCACCCCACCACTCTCACGCTACGCCACCACCCTCACGCTCACGCCACGCCACGCCACCACTCTAACCCCTCAATAATCGAAACAATCGAACCCTAAATAGTCGAATCCACAAGCGCCATTAAAGAAACTCGAAGAACGAAGCGCCATTAAAGAAGATCGAAGGAAGAAGCGCCAATAAAGAAAATCGAAGGAAACGCGAAGCGAATTTAGATCTGAAACTAGTGATTTTTCGTTTAATTTCTCTATTTTTTTTGTTTAATTTCTCTAGTTTTTTCGTTTAATTTCTCTAATTTTTTCGTTTCATTTTTTTTCATTTATATTCTCGTTTTTTAGTATTTTCGTTCAGTTTATTTTCGTTTCATTTATATTCTCATTTTTTAGTATTTTCGTTCAGTTTATTTTTGTTTAATTTCGTTTATATTCTGTTTTTTTTTATGTTATTTTTGTTTAATTTCGTTTATATTCTAGTTTTTTAGTATTAGTTTTTTTTTGTAATTTATTTTCGTTTTTATTATGTTATTGATTTTATTTGTAATTTTTTTCTTTTTTATTTTGTTGCTAATTTATTTGTAATTTATTTTCGTTTTTATTCTGTAATTAGTTTTATTCGTAATTTATTTTCGTTTTGTTTGTATTTTCGTAATTTATTCTGTTATTGTTGTTGTAAAATTGTTGTTGTTTGTTGTTGTAAAATTGTTGTTTATTGTTGTTGTAAAATTGTTGTTGTTGGAGTATGCGGTGAGAATGAGGTGAAAAACTGAAAATGAAACGTGATAGTGCAGACCTGCAAACTGCAGGTCTGCACTTTTTTTTGACATTACTCGACACTATCTAATGCGGTTCTGACGTAAAACCGCATCAGTATATTATTTACTGATGCGGTTTTACCTTAAAACCGCATCAGTTAATATGGTTTACGGATGCGGTTTTACCTTAAAACCGCATCAGTAAATAATTTACTGATGCGGTTTTGGACCGGATCAGTAAATAATTGGGATCTGCTGCAAGCCCACCTGATGCGGCCCAAAACCGGATCAGTAAGCCCGATTTTGACCGCATCAGATGGTTTTTTTCCACTAGTGAAGATTAATTTTTGCAAGGAAATTTGAAGACACTCAATTAATTCACCTCCCTTGAGGCCTAGAATAATTGAGATAAAATCTTATGTCCCATATTTTATGTATCACTTGTATGATATTAATATATATTGGTTTATTAAAAAAGGATTTTAAAATTTACTTCATAAAGAAGTAGGCTATAGTAATCACAACCAATAAAAAAATAGTGACACACAAGAGGTACATAAAAAAGTGTTACAAAGGTGCAAACTAACATCAGAACTCAGAAGTGTAACAGATTTTCTTTAAATAAAGTACAAAGATTAAAAGTAGTTTGACGTAAAGGAGGGGGGGGAGAGAAAAAGATATGAGCAATTGAGCATTATTGCATAAAGGGGGAAAAGTAAATAAATAAAACAGCGAATGGATCTTTAAATTGCATTATTTTGAAGAAAGGTAAAGCCGCGTAGAAACCGCGGTGCTTGGTCTTTAAATTACAGCACCGTGTTCCTTGCTTATCAAACTCATACTCCCTAAGAAAACTCAAATAAACTCATACTGCCAAAGATACAGTCACAAAAATGAGTGCTTACCCTCCTCCTCAAGGTTATTAATTTTTCCTTCTTATTTCTCCCTTCTCTTCATCTTCTTCATCATTATTTTTGCCTTCTTAATTTTCATTATTATTGTTTAATATGAATATTTTTTGCTTTATTCTTGTTAATCTGGATTATTTATTTGTTTATTTTGGATATTAAGGTTATCCTCCTCCAGATCAAAATTACCCTAAGGAAGCATATCCGCCACCAGGAGGGTACCCTGCACAAGGGTACCCACCACCTCCACAAGGAGGATACCCGCCACAAGGAGGGTACCCTCCTCCACAATATGCCCCTCAATATGCTGCGCCACCTCCTCAACAAGAGCAGAAGAAGCAAGTTGGTTTCATGGAAGGATGGTAACTCCCCTCTCTTCCTTTGAGTTTTTATTCAATTTGTTTATTTTGTAGAGCATATAGAAGTTATGCTCTATACTCCATCGGTTTTAAATTAAGTGGTGATCATTTGGTTGATTGGATGAAGTATAAATATAAATAATATAATTTTATAACAAAGTTAATATGTTAAAGAAGTTTGTTTTTAATTTGGAGGGGAGCACTAAAGAATTTTAAATGCATGGACATTATAAGGAGTTATGTGTCTGATAGAGTGACACTTCTTGTGGTGATGGCAAGTTGGCAACAAACAACTCTTCAATTTTTCACTTCTCATAACATTTTATGCAAACTAATAAGTGACACTTCTTGTGTTTTATGTTAACAAACAACTCTTCAGTTTTCTACTTTTTATATTATTTTATGCAAACCAAAAAGCACTAATAACAACTTTACTTTGACACCTTCATCAAAGGAGAGGCTACAAAGAGAGCAGATATAAGTATTACATTTATTATAAAACAACCTGAAATAGCAAGGTTTATTTGAAACAAAGGAAAACTCCCTTTTGTTCTTGAATGGAATGTCTATATTCTAAAGATAAAAACTATCTCACTCGTATATAAGAAACTCGATGTTCTTAATGAATTCATTTCAATATATACTTTATTAATATCAACGGTTGATGATTTTTACAAATACATAATCAGATATATTAATAATCAAAATTTATATAAACCCTAAAAGAACAATTAGGAACCAATTAGTTAAGAATTATAAGATTATCGATTGCTAAACACTTATCACTTCACATTTTTCAAGAAAAAGTGACGTATTTTTATTTGAACTGATGTGCAGTTTGGCCGCTCTTTGCTGTTGCTGCGTTATGGATGCCTGCTTCGACTTTTAACAGCAAAACGGTGTCTGCAGTAGCTTCATAATATTCTTCTGATCTGGATGGATTACAACTTCCCCACTTGACCACTGAACAAGGAATGAGATCTACAAATTTTTTACTCTTTTTAATTAAGATTAGCTATTTGTTACTTTAACAAGTATTAAGCATCCAAAGAGCTAAAAATTTGTTACTTTGTTTTGCCTTGTGTTCAGACTTTAACATAGAATTTCGCAATCACAACTTATACATTATAATCAGATGTTATAAAACATAGACATATATTATAAATCCAGCTTAGCAAACATATATTTTGGAATAAATCAAGCACATCAGTATGATACTTTTTGAAAACATTGCTCAAATGGGGGAAAAGATTTGAGTTTGAAATCTGTAACCGCAAGATAGCATATCCATCAGTCTCCAAAAGTACTATCACAATCTGAAAGGTCAGTCTTATTGATACTAAGAAATTCTGTCGTATATACTCTTTATCTTGCCTCAAATGTTAATCAACATCGAAATGAACCTTTTGGCACTTTGTTTTGGGCAAAAATCATGGAGCATTCTACTGTGTCCATTGTCCAACATAAGTCCCCGAGAATGAGTACTATAGGCAAAAATCGAAGAAGAATAATTCAGGTAAATTTAACTAATGGAGCGTTCTCCTCATTTAAAACTTAATTGAATTGAACATATTGAACCTAATCGGATCCTTAGTCGAGCCTCCCAATCCGTCATTATACCTCGAGAGGTAGAAAGAGTTGCAATCCATTCCACCTAAGATTGTAGGAATTTGTTGATAGTTAGTATGTTGGTAGACCAGGTCGACTAACCCTTTTTAAATGGAAAGTATTTCTATATGGACCTTTCTTACTTCTTCTATGTCGTAGAGTTAAAACCAAAAAATCTGATCAACCTTGATTAAACCTTATGTTTACACCTTACGAGCCCTAACCAACCTTGATTAGAACATAGTTTACACTTTATGAGCCTTCAATCAGACCTCGTCACACCTAAAACTTATTTTTCCTTATTAAGGTAAAGATAAAGCATCCTAAGAGATATTAGGCCTTCATATTTCAAGGTTTCAAACAAACAAACAAACAAAAACCACAATTGAGCCCACTTAAACAGATTGTACATATAGAAAATTGCACTGTTATGCATGAAACATACAATGGAGAACACAAATAGTTTAATGTCATCTTCATAACATTCATTGACAATTTGGCATACACACATTAAACTATGAGCAGGTCTTGTCGGAGAGACAACATACACAAATTTCCCAGGTTAAAGCAACCGTGAAAACAGACAAAAAGATCATTAGTAAAGATAATCTAGAGGAGAAAGGCGGAGCAAGAGAAAACATCATATTCAAATTATAAAATAAAATATAAAGTAAAATCTTGTTTTTCATACAAGAAAATATTTCTCCATAGCAGCCCTATTAATGAACTTTTGCAGGTAAAACAATGGCTTCGATAGATGGAAAGGTAGGGGAGGGAAGAGTAAGCTTGCTATTGCCTTCCTCCAACATTAGAAAATTTTTGTTTATCTAGAGGGGAGGATAAATGATATCCTCTCGATTTTCTTCCCTTCCCCCACCTAGAGGGAGTATTATATATAAATTTTTTTTGGACTGGACTGGACTTATTGGACTCCAAAGGGGTGAGTCCAAATCCAGTCCGAAAATATTTGGACTCGAAAATTTGAGTCCGAGTCCAGTCCAAAAAAATTTCAGTCCAGTCCAGTCCGACAAGTTTGGATTGGACTGGATTGGACTCTGGACTTTTCGCAGTCCGCTTACACCCCTAGTATCCTTCCCTTTCCCTTCTCTTCCTCTCCCTCCAAGCTCCTATCTAAATAAAATGTTAAAGAATCTATGACTGAAACCTTCCCACTTCATCGTGATGATGCAAACGAGCTATATGGTTGATGATAGACTCATTGATAGGAAAGCCATTAAGATATAGCTCGTAATTAGTTCCTGCAAAAGGTAAGCTTAACTATAGAAATGTTCTTTCTATAGAAAACTTAGCTTCAACATATACTATTACTTTCTCTCTGTTATGAAAATGACCCTGATGATCCAGGTCTACTTTCTCTCTCTTCCACAACACCTAAGAGACCAAGACCAACATCAATCGATCCCACAAGCGAAGACCAGGCTAATTTATTGGTGGCCTACGTCTTCCCAGTCCCTAGACATAATTTTTTACACCCTATCATATGAACATTCAGCCACTAGCTACCCAAACGCAATATGATCATCCTCTCTACACTTGGTGGACACTTGAATGATCATAAACGCTAAGTCGCTAACACAATTCAATAATTGCGGCCATCTTCTAAGGTATACAAGATCTGTCACCTTAGATCTCACTACAGCCTTTGTTTCAATATGATCTACACTATTAAAAATCAGAATTTGGCTACTACCTTCTTTAAAAAAACGTGATAAAAACAATAATAACTAACATTTTTATGTTTTGTTATCAGCATATTTTGAAGTAAGCTCATAGTCAAAACTCAACATGGAAAAAAGACAACGGGTGACTTAAATCATGAAACAGAGGCAGTATATTCATAAAAGTTGAAACCCAAACTAACTAGTCTCATTATGCAAAAAAACCAGATGCTGATGAGAACGTAGCAAATTCATTAGAATCAACTTGACGCAAGTACACAGCCCTATTTAGAGTCTTAGATGGAGACCACTGAGCAAAGTTGTGTTGCATACAATACTGAAAGTGACCCATTTCTAGGCAAGGAAGATATATGCAAGTCGAAAACTGCTAGCTAGTGTAATACATCGAGGTGCCTGTTCTTAATAAAGATATTATGATCTAAGCAAGGTGCTTTGGGCATTAAAAGTGTCCCCTTCAGAATTTGAGCAGTGTCCTTTTTCCCATATTTATTTCGTTTTGACTATTGACAATAATCTTCGTTCGAAGAGGAATATTTTTTTTACAGGTAGTACACAATCAAAGAACAATATTAGTAATCACCCAACCCCACCTCCACTCAAAGATAAAAGTGGCATAGAATTATAACTGCTACAGCTTAAGTGACAGTATCTCACTCAAAGTATAAGCACCAACAAAAGAAATCCTCGTATACTATCCATATCTACAGTAACCGACCAAATAGAATTGAATAACATCCATGATGATCTTTGAACTTCAACATCGAAAATTTTTAAACTTTCTCTTAACGGTTCAAAAAGAAAAGTTTAAACTGAAGCTTCACTGAAACTGTGGACAACCATAAGACTCTAAGAGCATCTGCTCATTCAGGTACCAGTGAGTGAAGTTATAATAAGCTTTTGCACCTAAAGGGTGTTATTTTCATGTGATAATATGCTACTTGTTTTCACATATATGCACTCCATGCTGTCATTCAAATCTGTCAAATTACAAATGCAGACTTCCATGCTATGCACAATGGAGATGATAACAAGCCAATGCAGAAAATATGGTTTGTATAACGTTTATTTTCATCAATATACAGAGAGCATAACATATTTCCAAGAAAAAAGGCAGTGGACGTTATTGCATATGTACAAACAATAAGCTCTGTGCTACACTTATCTCATGTTTAAAAGATGAAGTAAGCTTAGAAGATGGGAAAAGTACCTGTTACAAAGAGCACATCAGATATATATAGTCACAGCACCCAATATTGAGATCCCAAGTCAGGAGAGTACACCGTCATTAAAGTTATTCAATCTAGTTCAGTTTCTCTGTTCCCAAGAGCTTCATAAGTTCCAAAAAGAACACAGCCATCATGCCACCAATGGAACTCAATCAACTATAATAAATAATCATGATCTGCTGCTCGAGGACATGATATCTTACACTGAAAGAACTAGGTTCGCTGCCATCATGATCGTATAGGGATTATAGTTTAAATTGAAGAGTACTTGGATCATATCCTTGAGAAACTGTTGATGCATCAAACTGTTGATGCATCAAAAAGCCCTCCAAGTGATCATAGTCATCCATCACTATGCTTTTATAATCTGAAGTTCCGAGGAAGCAGTCCACATCTACTCTGCAATTGCAGAATTTCTCTACCAAAAGCTTGGTTGCCTGTCACCAGAAGTCCATTCAGAACACGGTTGAAGGTAAACTTCGTAGGAAGAAATCCTCTTTCCACCATCTCAACCAACAGCCTACCTGCAACGACCAAATCCTTGGGTTTCTTCCTAACAAAAGTGGAACTTATCAAAATGTTGTACGTATCCTTATTGGGTAAGCACCCCCAAGACCCCATCAAGTCAAACACATCCAAACCCTTCTCAATCTCCCCAGCATCACAATAATACCTAATCAACAAATTACACGTCTGAACATTTGGGTGGCATTCATCATTCTTCATCAACCCAACCAACTCCATTGCCCTCTCCATCTCCCCAGCATGACACAACCCTCTAATCAACAAATTATAAGTCGTTGCATTCGCAACATACCCCTTCCTACCCATCTCCTCAAACAAAACAACTGCATTCTCAACACTATCTTTCTTACACAAAACTTGTATCATAGCATTATAAGTAGCAACATTAGGAAGAACCCCTTCTACCACCATCTCATCAAACAACCTCCTAGCTCTAGAAACCTCCCCTAAAACCCCAAACCCATGAACCAAAGTAGTATAAGTAACCACATCAATCTCACATCCCCTCTTCTTCATCTCCTTAAAAAACTCCCACGCCTCCCTCGTCTGCGCCGTCCGAAAATACCCTTTCAAGATAATATTATAACTACTCAATGTAGGATCAATACCCCTCTCCACCATCTCCTTAAACACCTCCAAAGCTCTAGGAGTCCTCTTAATCAAACACCACCCATTTGCAATAATATTATAACTAACAACATCAACCCCAAATTTCCCCTTAAACTCCTTAAACAAACCATAAGCTTTCTCAACCCTTTTCGATTTACATAGTATATCAAGGAGGGTATTAAAGGAATTCGAATCTTGTTGACAGCCATGTTTATGCATAGACAAGAAAATATGAACAGCTTTATCAGGTTTACCAGAAAGAACATACCTTTCAATGATGATTGAGAAAGTTAATGGAGTGGGACCCAATTTACGAGAACGGAGGCGAGAGACGAGAGTCCAGAGAGTAGTGAAGTCGCGTAAACGAGCAGAGATGTCAATGGCGTGATGAAATGAGGAGAGAGAGTGAGAGTAGTGGAGGTGGTTTTCGAGGATGGTGAAGAATTGAAGGGCTTTTGGGCCATGGTTCCAGAGGAGTTTTAGGGTTTGATTGACAAGATGTTCAGAGAAGATGAAATTTGGGGATGAAAGTAGGGTTTTTGAGAGGGTTTTTGGGTCTTCTGTGGAGAGGACGAGGTTTGCTATGGATGTTGCGGTAGAGGAGAGAGAATCTGACGGCGGAGGAATGGTGGTGGTGGTGGTGGTGGAGATGGGTCTGAGGAGTGTACGGTGGAGTTGGAATCGGAGTTTTTGGAGGTGCATTGACGGTTGTTCATACGAGTTGTTAGTCAACGAAATGGGTGGGTCAAAGTCGATTTTGGGGTTGTTTAGCGATCTATTGCCGTTATTGTCGTTACATTGGGCTTTTAGGTGAGCAGTTGGGCATTTGGTCGGAAGATTTTAGGCATCATATCATCTGCCTAACTTCCAAATACCAAAAGCTCAACTAAGCCAAAAATGAAATGTTTAAGTTGGTTGTTTAAGCAAATTTGTTTCATAGTGTTTTTGAGAAAATTAACCGTGGCATTGGCTTACATTTATTAGAGAGTTTGTGGGCCAACAAGCCAAAAGCCAATCCAAAAAGCCGCTTCCAGCAGTTTTTTCATTTTGGCTTAAAAGCCAACTTTTCACCAACCAAAAAGCCAATAACCAAACACTTTTTTTGGCTGTTTGACCAAATTGAAAAGCCAAAAGCCAGTGAAAAAGCCATTTACCAAACAGGGACTTTGGTTTTTTATCTGGTAATGTTATTCGCTTCGAATTGAGTTCTTGGTTCATCTTGTGCTTGTCCTGCTAGGCTAGTAGGCTACTACTAAATCTAAATCAATATGGGTTGGCCGTTGGTTTACTTGGTTATTATCCAATTTACTTGTTGGGATTCGACTTTCGCTTCACAAATCCGGGTCGGGTTTAATTTATGGAATCCGTTACGATTTAAAACGAATCTCAGTTGGATTTAGACTGTATTACTATTACTCGACAGAATGAAGGAAATATGATTGCTAAAATCGGCTTTTGACTGAACTTTTAGCTTTTTAGCTACCTAAAAAGCCATTGATAAGCATTCTTTTAGTTGTTTGACAATATGAAAAAACCAAAAGCTAATGAAAAAGCCACTCAAAGTACATTAACCAAACACCCCCTAAATCTATTTCGCATTTTTAATTAAAATTTGTCGTTTGATTGAAAATTGAACTTTAGTAATCTAAGATTTTTAAGAAATTATCTTTCATGAATAGTAATTTCTAAATTGCTTCCACAAACAACAAATTTGATATTCAATTTAAAGAGGGAGAGAGAGAAATGACTCTGAATTATTGAATTTCACCACTGAAAACATCAGATATAGAGCTTTGATGGTTGATTTTAACCATCAAAATTCTTTAACGTGATGGCAGCTCCGATGTGCTTGAGATGTATAGCAATTCTGGTTGTTGTCAAGCTTTAATATTAAGGTTGAGGTTGTGTTAGGTAAAGGGAGAATAGAGAAGTGAATCGTTTTAAAATTGCACTAACCAAACTCTCATTTGGATATTGCATGACATGACAAGTTATGCTAATTTGCTTAGTTGGAACTCTCCTTTTTAGTACATTATGCTCATTTGGATGATTTCAAATGAGTAATGACTAATGAGCAAATATATAACTTTGATGTACCATGCTCACGGTATATCCGGGTATATGATAAATTTTGTAGATAAGTTATACACAAGAGAGACTAACTTTTTTTTTTTTAAAGGAAAGATAAACCGATTTTTATTTACAAATGATATAAGCAATCATAAATTTAAAATTATCCACTGGAACTTGAAAGGTATAAGCTCAATAGGCTTTAGTATGTGGGTCGCAGGCTTACATGGACATTCTGGGCCTCTGGCGGCCCATCATAACAGTATAATTTCTTCTCGTCATGTGCCTCAAACCGCAGCAATCAGCATCATCCATGATATTGAATATTGATGTTCATGTCACGAGAATTCTTATTGTATTTTCAAGTTTGGTTTCTTCTCTTGATCTAGCCTTGTAGCATTTTTTTTTTGGTTGAGGTAGGTTAGCTAATACCTTGACTATTGTTGCCTTTGCCCATCTACTATTAGAGTATATCATTATTAATACTTGCAAATTAAAATTTCATGAGGTACTCTTAAGATTTGACATACTACTCAAATACCCCTCTTATTTGCGAAATTCCATGAATATCCCTGAGGTTTAGCATTTTGACAAAATGTTAAACCTAAGATATATCCGAGAAATTTCGAAAACTCTAGAGGCGTTTTTAAAATATGTCAAACTTTAGGGGTACCTCGGGAAATTTTTCTTAATACTTATACCACTTTTTGGTTGTCTTTACTATATAGCCTATGACTCTATCGTCTCTAATGTGCTTTCACCTTTTATTCTAGCAATGTCAACTGCATTGCTACATAAAATAATGATTTAAAATGTACAGATCTTAGTTTGCATATTGGTGATGTAATCTTGAACTCTATGTAATTGTAATAACGGTTATTTCACCATATACCCCTGACAAATCAAGAAATTCACCATATACCCTCAATGTTTCAAAAATTCACCATATACCCCTGAGTTTTCGAAAACGTTCACCATATACCCTTTTGCTAACTGCTGTTAACTAACCGTAAACTTTATTTACGATTTTGCCACTATTAACCACTAACCCTAAAATCTAAACCCTAATCCTAAAAAAATCCCTAACCCAACCCCTAACCCCTTAACCCCACCCCACCCCTAACCCTAACCCCCCTACCGGACCTATCCACCCACCCCCAACGCAGCCCCCCACCCCCTCCCCTCCCCCGTCGCAGCCCCTCCATCCCCCTCCCCCGCCCCAGCCTCAGCCCTCCCCACCTGCCCATTTCCCCCTCCCCCCTCCCCGTCGCAGCCCCCCATCCCCTCCCCCGTCAGCCCCCCCCCCTCCCTCCCCCCCGCCGAGCCCACTCGCCTCCCCTCGCCAACAATTTCCCCCGCCCTCCCTTGCCAGCCGATTTCCCCCCCGTCCGCAGCCCCCATCCCTCCCAGGTCGCATCCCCATCCCCCTCCCCTCCCCCCCGCGCCCAGCCCGCCTCCCCTCCCCTCGGCGATCTCCCCTCCCCGTCGCAACGATTTCCGAAACAAAACCAACCACCCCTCCCCAACCCCCCGAATACGGGTAGAATCAGAAACCAACCCCCCCCCCTCCCCGTAGAATTCGAAAACCCCGAATGGTAGAATCCAAACCAACCCCCCGAATCCGGGCTCGATTTCTAGGGTGGCTCGATTTCTAGCCGGCATGAATTCTAGGTTGCTCGATTTACGGGCGTGGGTTGGTCCGAATGGTGGTCCTGGGCGGGCTGGGGGAGGGGCGGGCGGCGGGGGGGGGGAGGGGATGGGGGCTACGACGGGGGAAGGGAGGGGGAGGGCGGGGCCGTGACGGGGAGAGGGAGGGGGAGGTGTGGGAGTTGCGACGGGGAGGGGGCCATGACGGAAGGGGGGAGGGGAGGGAGAGGGTGGGGGCAGGGGAGGGAGGGGGAGGGGGGGGGGGGCCGGGCTTAGGGTTAAGGATTAGGGTTTAGATTTTAGGGTTAGGATTTAGATTAGGGTTAAAGTTAGGGTTAGAGGATAATGGTGGCAAAATCGTAAATAAAACTAACGGCGAGTTAACATCCGTTAGCAAAAAGGGTACATGGTGCACAGTTTTGAAAACTCGGGGGTATATGGTGAATTTCTGAAACATTGAGGGTATATGGTGAATTTTCCAATTTGTCGGGGGTATATGGTGAAAAAACCGTTGTAATAATAAACAAACTTATATAAAGCTTCTCTTCATGAGGAATCCAATAAGAATATTTTGTAAGATAAAACTTTCAGTATAGATTTTAAATTATAAGTAACTAAGTTATACCGTTATGCCAATAGGTAGAAATGGCATCCTTTGGTTCGATCCTCGGACCTCGATATGGTGGCAACCACTACTTCAGATAAATAATGATTCAGTAAGACCTTTGAAAACAACAAGGAAATATTAAAATATTTTGTTTTTTTCATTTGATTTTTCACATGGGTTGCAAACTCAAGTATGAATATCAATTACTTATCCACTTTTTCAATTTAATCCTATAGTTTGAATAAAACATACATAATATATATAATAAATAATCATACGATGGGAAATCGAAATAACCAATGGACAATTTCCATAATTTCAATTTGTGACTCTACTAGTAAGACCAGAGGTTATCATTATTATATAGTCCATCCGTCCCTCAATAGATTTTTCATTTCTTCAATGCACATTAGTCAATGTACATTTTGCATCGTTAATATTTTAGTTACATAGTAGTAAAAATTATAAAAGTTTGATTTTATAAATGTACACAATAAGACGAATCAAACAAGACCCACATGACTATATTTTCTCTTATATATTGGATTTTTTTTTGAGGAGTTTCTTTACCTATGAATATACAGAGTTCAGTTGAAATGACAAATTTAACTTAATTTCACACTTCAACCTCCCAAATTTTGTCTTATAACATCTCATATCAAACTATCTACATATCAATTCCATATCTCACACCGTCATACACAATCATCAACTTTGGATTTGCTTTTGAGTGGATCATTAACTTTGATTTTGGAGGAATAAAATTTTGTACTTGGTCTTCATGACAGCAATTTGGTCAATCGTCAAGTAAGAAAGGAGCTACCTAACAACAAAACATACATAATCAGGCCATAACCAGTTAACATTCAGAATTTAGATAGGCTAGAAGCCAGAGAACAGCATTTTAAAGTAGATTGGTATAACCGCGTAACAAGATGAAGTCAAACTAATGTTTGGGTCGTTAAATTAACAATATTATTAATACAAGTATACAACCTTTCTCCCCTTCTTTATTTGATAAACTTGTTATTCTTCTTCTATCTTCTCTGTAATCTCCGAAGAAGAAAACGAAAGGCAAAGGAAACATAATGAGTTATTACCCTCCTGAAGGTCAACCCTCCCTCTGATTCGATCCATTTTTCTTCTAAATCAATTTGTCTCACTTGATAACATTGATCATATCTTATATCTAGTACATTATGAATAATGTGTATACAGTCTTTTTTTTTTTTTAAGCTAGCTTTTTGTTGGTGTTAATTACTTATTTAAGTTGTGTTTTGATGGTTACTTAGGAGCCAAGGAAGCATACCCGCCACCCGGCTATCCTCAACAAGGATACGGAGGATACCCTCCACAGCAAGGGTATCCACCACAACAAGGGTATCCTCCACAACAAGGGTATCCTCCTCAACCACAGTATGTGCAGCCTCCTCCTCAGCACCAGAACCAGAGTGGTGGTGGTGGTTTCATGAAAGGATGGTAGATTTTCATACTTTCTCCGTTTCTTTTTACATGTTACACTTTCACTTTTCATGCATGCCAATGCAAAACTTTGAGAACATATATCTCTAATTTTGTATTTGTAAAAATTATAAAAAGTACATATTAAAAAAATACATATTAAGACGAATCTAACAAGATCCCACATGACTATATTTTTATTCACGTATAAATCAGAAACGATGGTCAAAGAGAAATTTGTGAATAGTGTAAAATGTCAAAGTGTAACATGCAAAAAGAAACGGAGGACGTATTATCTTTGATCTAGAAAGTTTGCCTCATTATTGTATTTTTTGGGTCGAACTTTTATAAATTTGACTATGAATTCTTACTATTTTATAGAAAAATAATGTAGTTATATAAAATCGAAGATATTTATGTTTCAAGTCGCATCTTGGAGATTGAGTAATTAAAGTCAAATGCATCAATCTTTAAGAGACAGAGGGAGTAAGCATATAGAGAGTCAGAAAGATTAGTTATTTGATCTAGGGGATCGAGTATCACCCATCGAAACTTTAACTAACCAAGCTAGATTACACATGTGTGCTTATGTGTAATAATATGAGTTACGGTAAGACCGTGGTGACAACTCAAATCTAGCTTATAGAACATAAACGAGAGTTGATTGTGACAAAAAATCATGTGGGACAATTTCATAGAGTAACAATGTAAATTACATGAAGATTTTACATTTGTCAATAACTATCTTTTTCCATTTGCAGTTTGGCTGCTCTTTGCTGTTGCTGCCTTCTAGATGCGTGCATCGATATTTAACACCATATTCATGAATTCTATGGTTTGACATTGTTACAATTTTGGATTGTTTGTTTTTTCTTCATATATATGTAGTTAATACTCATTTGTCGTGAATAAAGTTCAATCTTTGACTTGGAACGATCAACCTATTCTAAATGCTTGTGAATTTTTAAATGCAATTTTCTTTATGAAATTGATTGTTAAAGAATGGATCTGTTTCTCCGGTCGTTCATTTCTGCAAATGTCATATTCTTTGAGCAATTGTCAACTAAGTATTTATTTAGCTAAGAAAATCATTGTTAACTTTCTCAAGCAATTGTCGCATTTTTCTCTAGTATGTATGACGATTGACGATATTGAAGCTAGCGAATTGAAGCCAATTCATTTGAACGTTGTTTAAGTCAATTAAAGCTTTGCTATTGATTAAGGAAGCATAGATAGAGTTATTAATCTGTCGGTTAAGAACATGTTGAAAAGATTTCGGTGTATGCAGTTTAATAAAGTGTTTCAGTTTTAGATAGTTTCGGGTTTAGACCCATCTGGTTAATGAAAAGGGTAACCGTAATATATATGCCTTATAATTAACTTATACCCCAATATTCAGTAATTTGTGCTCTCTCTCCTAAACCTAATAAAATCAGGTTTGCCTTTGCGTGGACGTAGCTAACATCTTGTTAGTAAACCACGTTAAATCCTTAGCTTGTGTCAATTGTTCATTAATTATTTGTTTCTAATTGTTTTTGTTACAATAGAAGGAAAAACAAAAGGCAAAAACAAAAATTAGCCAGATTGTATTACTCGGAATAAGAGTCATATCGAGAGTCCGACAACTAGTCAAATCGAAAATGAATTATGCATACTCCGATCTGAATCCTGACCATTGTTGGTTGTTGTATTGAGTTTGAGTTTAGACATTCTTCTCAAAATCCAAATTATCTAAAATTTTAATGAATCATACCATGTCCATGTGGATTTTTTTATCTATCTCCTAGATACCAGACTTTTACTAAACTCCTTAATCACGAAGAAAGTGTCTTTTGAATTTAAATCAGAAGAGTTTTTTCAACTCGATAAGTACACACAATGGATCCTCGATCTAAATAAGTAAATGTCAAATTTCACAAACACCAACCAATTAAAGATACAACTAAAACAAGAGCGAACAAGTGTGAAAACAACCACCAAAAGAACTCGAATCTGCAAATTAATAAATTTTTACGTCCAATATTTTTATGGTTTTCTGTTGGTATGCGCTTTTATCTTGCATCGTGATGTACTTTAAGTTAATTAATAATTTAGGGATGCAATAATTTTTTGAGCCAGGTGATGAAAGCATGTGCTGCATATGGTCAACAGCTAGGTCAGCCACTTTAGATTCTTCTAATATAGTGGTGGGTGGAGGTCGTATTACTCGCATGTCATGGTGTCGTTATGTTATGCGTTTGTGTTGTAGGTAAACCAATGTGATTCGGAAGGTCTCGTTTTATACTTGACGAGTGAATAATCGATGCATCAAAATTGGGGTTGTTCTTGAATAATCGTATTAAGAACTAAGAAGTATGACCATCAAATTTTATGGGAGTTGATGCATATATATATATATATATGGAGAGAGTAGGCCAATAGGGTGTTTGAGTTCATGTAATAATTGTCAATCCAATCTCACCAACACTTGCTCAAGAAGAGTTACATTTGGATTGGTATGGTAATAATAAAGTTTAAAACGTCACGTTTTTTTTTTAAAGATAAATTTCATTAATTGAAGGTCAAACGACATCTACAATAGGTATTAAAGAAAAACAAGATACAATCAAACAATGTTACATCAAATTCGTCTTCGAATAAACTATAATGAATCAGATCGAGCAATACAGCGCAACCCCCTTGTATTTGCTGAATCAAGCAGCTATTGATAAGGATGTTTATCATTCTGACATAGTTTGGGAAGAACATTCTTGATCGAGCCATGTTGATTGCATCCGAGATTCCAATACCTTCATGTTGAGTCTCGAACTTCAACCAATGAGAACAATTTCTCATACCTAAAGACAAAAAAACCATACTCACAACTCTCATAGGGGAGATGGAGATCTCCACAACAGAGACTAAAATCCTCATAACAGGGTTTGAAAAAATCTCATAATGATAGACTAATTTATTCAATAAAACTAGAAAATGAACTAAAAACTCAAAATAAAAGGGGAAAAGGGGCTTACCATGGATGAAATCATCCATGGCAGCCCCTAACTGATGAAAAAAGGATAGGGGAGGCTAGGGTTAGAGAGAGAGAGAGAGGTAGCTAGGGTTTAAGGTCACTTTTTTTAAAACGTCTGGTTTGTTTTACTATATTTGGTACTAGCCTTAGGTTGTATTTTGTGTTTTAATTAATGCAAATTTTACCAATGCCAAAAAAAAAAAATTGTCAATCTGAGGTTGGCTATGATAGAAGAGTAACCCATAAAACTAGCGCTAATGGCTTAGTGTGGTATTAAATAAAACCATAATGATTAATTAATGATTAATTATTTAAATTAATATCTTATATTATGCAAATAAGCTTATACGCAATAGGTGAAAGGGATCAACTACACGTCCACACCCTGTTCAAGATGATTGAGAACTAGGACAGGACAATGGAACTACTAGCACGGTAGCACCCCTTTTCCAAGCCCTTGGTAGGTTTCGCTTGATAAAACCTCCCTCTACGTACTCTGAACAAAAGACTAAAGGCATCCTGAGTTGGCATCAATTCAAGCTTAATTTTTTTTTGGGTTTTTCTATGATATACCCCTGGGTTTTTTAAAATTCTATAATGTACCCCTAATGTTTTTTTATTCTACACTGTACCCCTGCGTTTTTTAAGTTTTCTACAAAATACCCCTAGTGTGTATTAATGAAAACGGACGTTAATGATTTTTGAATTTCCACCCAAACCTCCGTTTAGTACAATCTACTCCTACCCAAACCTCCCCATCCCCTCCACCCCAGCCCCCCTCCCCCCTCCCCCTCCACCGCCGCAGCCTCCCAACCCCCCAACCAACTCGGCCCCCCCCCTCTCCTCTCGCCGCAGCCCCCACCCCCTCCCCCCTGCCAGCCAGCCCCCCCCCCTCCCTTTCGATTTCCCGCAGCCCCCCACCCCCTCCCCCTCGATTTCCCGCAACAATTTTCAATGCATCGTGCGCTTGCGAGATGGAAGAGAGAGATCCGAGTGTTGATTTTGCGTTGAAACACGATTGAATCCGGGTTGATTTTAAAAAAAAAAAACAATGGCGAAGGTGGTGGTGGTTGTTGTTCATAGTCGCCGTGCGAGGGAGGGAAGGGGTGGGGGTCATGGGAAATCGAAGGGGAGGGGGGGGGGGGGGGGTGGGTGATAGGGTCGGCGGCGGTCATGGTGGTTGTGGGGGGTGAAGGGGAGGGGGGAGGGGGTGGGTCGGGGTTGACAGGGGGGGAGGGTTGAGAGAGGATCCCATAAATATATGCAAAGAGAATTTAACGGTGAACTTTACGTACACTTAACGTAGGGGTACTATATAGAAAACTTTTAAAACTTAAGGGTACAGTGTAGAAGAAAAAAACATTAGGGGTATAACGTGGAATTTTATAAAACACAGGGGTATATGATAGAAAAACCCATTGTTTAAAGGTAAGATAAAGTTCCCTTAAAGGTAAATAATTGAACTTCTCTTACATGGGTGGAAGGAGGGCTCCAACAATTAGGCCGTCGTAAGGAAATGAGAAAGGTTTGTACACTTATAAACGAAAGAAACTCTACTACATAAATGAGATTTAATAACTAACAGTATACATTGAGATTATCAAATATATAATAGATTAGGCAAATAAGTAGAATCTGTAAGATGTATGGGGATGTAAAAAAAAAAAGGTTCATAATTTCTCCAAAGCACATGAATTGTAAATGATTTTTCAAATATTGGATATCCAAAATCAAAAACTCAAACTCTGTATTGGTATCCAAAATCCAGAATTGTAAATCGAATATCCGCTCCAAAATGGATTTCAAATCAGAATAGATCATGTGGGTTTGAAATTTAATAAAGGTGTACGAGTATACGACAGGTTTTACTCAACCAATAATTTTACAGACCTACTTATTTATTCATAACCAATAACCAAGTTTTTTTTTCTACATACACTAATATAAACCTTTTAAATGAGCAAGAAAATAGCGTTAGATAGACATACGTATTTTCAGACAAACCCCACTGTAAAATATAATTTCTTACTGATGATAGATTAAACAAAATTGGGAAGATAAAAAAAAATTATACTTCAAAACTTGAAACTCCAAAACTTTAAAAGAAACGTAGAGCCGCGTAGAAACGGTAGCTGGTTGGTCTTTAAATTATAGGGTGATCCTAATTCCTAAACCTTTTCCTGGTACTTCACGAAAAATATCCCATTTTGTGACAAAGAGAAGACTACAACTCACAGACTCACAGACGTCAGAGCACAGCAACTCCCAATATTTCTCATATTCGATTTTCTTCTTCTTCTTTTTTTGTTTAATATCTGATCATCTACATAAACAGAGAACATTCAGCAACTAGCAAACTAAAATGAATACCTACCCTAACCCACCTCCTCAAGGTTACTTTTTTTTTGTGTGTGTGTGATTTTTACTGCTGATTTGCTGCTTGATCATCATCAATATTTTTTTTGGTTTTTTTTGCTTTTTCCGCGATTTCTTAGTGTCTATCATCTTGTTCAAAGTTTAAATTGAATGTTCATTTGGCGCTTTTTGTTTTGATTTCTTTTTATTTTGGGGATATGTAGCTTACCCTCCTCCAGATCAAGGTGGATACCCGCCACCAGGAGGGTACCCTCCTCAGCAAGGATACCCTCCTCCACAATATGCCCCTCAGTATGCCGCGCCTTCGCCACCTCAACAAGAGCAGAAGAAGGACGTTGGTTGCTTGCAAGGATGGTAACTCCCTTCATCTCGATCTCTCTTTGGGTTTGGATCTGTTTTGTCTTTCAAGTACTTACTCCGCTCCCTTACAACACTTTCAGTTTCAAGCTTACCAACGCACAATTTATACTATTAATATCTTTAGTTATATTTTGGTAAAAATTTATAAAAATTTAGATATTAATAAAGTAAACATTGAGACGAATCCAACAAGATCCACAT
Organism: Beta corolliflora; assembly: GCA_947648045.1. Taxonomy (NCBI): domain Eukaryota; kingdom Viridiplantae; phylum Streptophyta; class Magnoliopsida; order Caryophyllales; family Amaranthaceae; genus Beta; species Beta corolliflora. The sequence goes on along the minus strand of CANSZD010000718.1, from coordinate 51,956 downwards.
GACTATATTTTTTCATACATATGAAACACAGAAGTTAGTTATATGAGTGATTATAAATAGTGCCAAAATTGAAAGTGTTGCAATTACCTGGAAGCGGAGGAAGTAGGTTAGATTGAGTATCCCCTCGAAAAAAAAAAATTGTTAGATGGAGCGTGAAAGTTATGTTTTCCCTTTCATGGTTCCTTAATCAATACTCCCTTCTAATAAGACTGTTGATTGCAGTTAAACACCCTTCTAATAAAAGTAACTGCTTTTCCATTTGAAATCCTGAGTATCCAAATGATACTGTCCAAATCTCAATGATGAAACCACCCTAAAACAACATGATATAATGAAGGCATGAAAAGAAGATGACTTGAAGCATATTCTTCATCATGCTCTTAGATGTTATTTTAGGATGTACTACTAATTTGAGCGTTACAAGTTGAATTAGATTCACAGGGGCCATATTATCGATACACAATATACAATACACAAAATGTTGAATAGAGAACTAGTTAGAGATCTATGCCATTTAACATACTTTTTCTGTAATCTGCAGTTTGGCTGCTCTCTGCTGTTGCTGCGTTTTGGAAGCCTGCTGCGATATCTTCTGATTAATTTATAAATTTTGGACCTTCCCATGAAAATGTGTACTATCATTGTTGTTTCTTCTTTTCTTAATTATGTTTGTGTGTGGATCCTCAGCTTCGTTCTCTATTTGTGTTTTCACTAAACAAGAGTATAAGTATCCAAAGTGCTGTATGTTTTGCCTTGTGTTTTTGCAATTCGGAACTTTAATGAAATACTCTATCCAGAAGTAATGGAAATTCTCAATTTCAACAAACTGGTTATATAACCAAGTTTATGGAAAACTATGGTCTTCGTATCTGCCCGTTCGACTTAGCTCCTTATTACCTTTTCTGCCGTATCTTGGTCATCCAAGCAGCATCTATATTTCTTTAGGTTCGTCGATTGCTAGACTGGATTGCTCGTATTCCAATATGTAAATTGCCAATCGGTACAGACGCGTTACAGATTCATGAATCATGATACGGCCAGGGGCGGAACCATAAAATTATTTTCAGGGGACTATAGGAAAATTTTCAAAAGAGAGAAGAGCCTGTTTAATATTTTTACCTATTTTTTAAAAAAAAAAACAACAAATTTTACCTTAATTTTTCAAAAAAAAATGAAGTTCGGGGTGCCGAGGCCACCGCCCGCACCCCCTATGTTCCGCCCCTGGATACGGCGGTCAAGTAGATAGAACATAGAAGACACAGGTATTGTGAACTGAATATTAATAAATTTTAGTTTGTTTCAAATGTATCTGATGAGTGATGACCAATGAAATAAATAAAACTACAACACCAACAAAAAGAATTAGTCTGGAGAACAACTCAGTTGGCAGGTGATATCTCATATCTCCACTGATATTAATGTTCTAAAGTTTTTCCAGTGCAATCTTTATCCCACCAATGTCAAACAACAGCATGAATTTGAGCACTGATGACAAACAATAGCGTCCATCTGAACCAAAAAAAGTAGAAAGTCGTTATAATTTATTATTTATTAGACATTGAAGTCCTTTGGCTGATTACACAAAAGAAAATTGTTCCTCAGTTCTCACTTCCCAGGCTAGATTTATTCGCAAATTGGCAAATCTAAACGTTCTGAACATAACCAAACACATAATACTTGGACAAAGGAAAAAAAACGTACTAATGTACGGAGTACTTTTTAACTTTTATGGACTTCATTGCCATTAAAAGATATCCTTCACATACTCAATGTAGACACTAAGAAACTTTGATGCATAAAAAGCTAGCTCTTCACCTCATTAAGTTAAGACACTTCTATTGTCTAAACTCAAGCTTCATACCTTTAAGGTCCGTTCTGTTCAACTTATTTTAACTTATATCAGATTTTATAAGATCAGATAAGATCAGATCAGATAAGATAAATAATATGTTTTGTTCAACTTATCTTCACTCATTTCAGAATAAAATAAGATAAGATAAGATAAGACAAAATAAGTTGAACAGAACAGACCTTAGTTTTACTTTTTTTTTCTACACAAAACTCTACCTAATAGTAAACTACATAAAATAAAGCACAAATTATTAGAATAGACAGTTTAATTTTAGCATAAAATTAGACAAACTCAAGCCTATATTTTTTTAACAAGTTCATTCATCTCACTCTAACACAACGCTATTTCTAGACATTTTGCGCCAACTTAGTCGTCCCTTCTCTTGTCCTTCCTTTGTTTCTCTTTGAATCTCGAACTACAATGAATAATTTTATAAATAAACCCAACAGTCTTACCAAATGGATTAAACTAGTTACTAAAGAGATTAAACTAGTCACTAAATGGATTAAAAAATGTGAAAACTAAATGGATTAAACTGGTCACTAAATAAATTAAACTGGTCACCAAATATATTAAACTAGTCATTGTAGTCACAAAGATGGTCTGATATCTTCTTACTATTGGGCTTGGGCTATTGCCTAATTTTAAATTAAAAGTAGGCGATCTCTTACAAGACCAACTGAAAATAAAGTATGGAATCCTCACTATGCAACTAAGGTGTACCTAGAAATAAACACCCCCAAGACTACTAATGATGGTTTAGTCTAGTGGTAAAAGTTTGTATTTGATCAAACTCCAGTAAAAGCACTTTGGGGGTACGGATTTTTCCCTTATCCCCGCTCCCAAGGGGCATTAAGTTGGACCGGGCTTCACTTCTGCAAGGTTGCACTCTCGTAGAACATTTATCCTTACCAACCAACAAAAAAAGGTACACCCAAAAATCAAAATTAGTTTCTACCTCATTGTCAAGTCTATTTTCAAGCATTGGAGGCTACTTTTCCTTTGAAGGAATTGGAGCCTTGGAGGCTAATTTTCGGGTATGTTCAGGTGTATAATTCAGTTTCTTTTTAGAATACACAAATATTAAAAGTAGTTAGATCTGAAGAAAAAATAAACATAAGAAAAGGAAAGCAAAGAAGTATGTGAGTATAAAGGGCAAAAAAAAAAAAATCAAAAACAATGAGTGGGGAAAAAAAACTATAATATAAGAAGCAAAAGCACAAGAAACTTTAAATTCCATTGTTTGAAGAAAGGTAAAGCCGCGTAGAAACCGCGGTGGTTGCTCTTTAAATTACAGCATCCTGTTCCTTGAAGTTCTTACTCCATCAAACAAAAAACAACAAACAACAAACAACAAACAACAAACAACAAACAACAGAAGCAGCTACCAGCTTAGCAGACACAAAGATGAGTGCCTACCCTCCTCCTCAAGGTTATTCACTCTTCCATTTCCTATTTGATTTCTCTCTTCTTCATCTTCATCTTCCTCCTCAATTTATTTTTTTCGCGCTCTCATAATTTTCGTTGTCATTATCATTATCATTATCGTTATCATTATGTATTATTCACCCTTTCTGAGTGTAATATTTTATGGTTTTGTATCTTTCTTTTGGGGATATTAAGGTTATCCTCCTCCAGATCAAGGTTACCCCAAAGAAGCATACCCGCCACCAGGAGGGTACCCTGCACAAGGATACCCACCACCTCCACAGGGAGGATACCCACCACAAGGGTACCCTCCTCCACAATATGCCCCTCAGTATGCTGCGCCGCCGCCTCCTCAACAAGAGCAGAAGAAGCAAGTTGGTTTTATGGAAGGATGGTAACTTCCCTCCCTTTTCTTTTTCTCTTTGGATTGTTTTCTGATAGCACGAATAAAAAGACTCTGCTTTTGCAATGGCAGATCCATAAATTCTCTATTAGAACGCTAAATCTGTGTAGTTCTTTGAGAAAGGGAAACAAATGCTCAAAAGGGTCAAGTCATGAGAAAAAAGTGATGAAAGTTTATACATTCAATGTAAATTGGAGGTTCTAACACAAAATATGAGGCTTGAATAACTTTAACCATCTTGTACCAACTTTACATCCAACATTATACGAGACGACATGGCCTCACTGTGCTTATTGATGAAGACAACAGAGAGAAACAACTCAAAAACTAACTTACTTGAAACAGTAGTAGTATTTTTTGTTTGATGGCTCCTTCCTTACAACTTGATAAGATTGTTGATTGCTAAACACCTTATCTGCTTCACATTTCTCAAGAAGTAATAATTTCTTATTTGATGTGCAGTTTGGCTGCTCTTTGCTGTTGCTGCGTTATGGATGCCTGCTTCGACTTTTAACATCAATAGCAGTAGTCCAATACTGGTGTCTCCAATAGCTTGATAGAAAAAGAAAGCGAGGGAGAGAGAGTTCTAGATTATATGGGAAATGTTTACTGCTTTTTGGCTTGCTTTTGTGGGTTGTGATTTTACCAACAAGAGTATCAACTATCAAGTATCTAAAGAGCTACTATTTGACATTGCTTTTGCCTTGTGTTCAAACTTCAACATAGTATTTAGCAAATTTTGCAATTAACTTTTATCAGATTTCATAGACCATAAAGTAACATAGTATTCTAGAATTAGATACGCAAATTCACAAATTTATTCTGAATAAAACCAAACACATGTAGTTGTCACTACACAATAATAATACTACCAGTTGAAATTTTTCAAGAACATAGCTCAAATAGTGAAAACAATATTTTACTTTCTCTTAATGATTTGAAAGGAAAGTTCAGACTGAAGCTAGTCTAAAACTGTGCATAACAACAAGACTCCAACGACATTTGCTCAACTCAGGTACAAATGATGATGCTCAATCAAACCTCCCCAGTATATGGACGATTGTAAACTCTTGCTAAGATTGGCATTGGCCTAAAGGGTGCTACTTTCATGTGATGCTATCATATTTGTTTTCACATCCATGCGCTCAATGCTGTCATTCAGATTGGCAAATTACCATGTGGTATCTAATGCTAATATGCTATGCGCAATGGAGATGATAAGAAGCCAATAGAGAAAATTTGCTCTGTACGAACTTTATTTCATTAGAATACAGTGTAATTACATTACAATCTTCTCAGAAAAAGAAGGCAGTGGATGTTATACCAGATGTACAAATAATTTAGCATATAATCCTTATGTTAAAGAATGGAGTAAGCTTAGAAGATGGGAAAAGTACCTGTTACAAAGTGCACATCCTATATATGCAACCACAGCACCGGATTGAGATCCCAAGTTAGGAAAGTATGCAGGCACTAAAGTGATTCAATCTAATCCAGTTTTCTCCGTCCCCAAGAGCTTCATGAGTTCAATTCAGTACAGCCATCATGCCAACAATGGAAGTATGGAACTCAATCAACTGATATTTCAAATCAGGATCTGCTGCTCGATTACATAATAATTTACATTGAAAGAACTTGGTTCCCAGCCATCATGATGACGCACAGAAATTATAGGTTTAAGTGAAGAATAGTTGAAGAATATCCTCAAGCAACTGCTGAATTGCTGATGCATCAAAAAACCCTCCAGATTATCATATGTCAGACAAGTATGTTCAAGATTAAGAGTTCATCCACTAAGCTTTTATAATCTGAAGTTCCGAGGAAGCAGTCCACATCTACTCTGCAATTGCAGAATTTCTCTACCAAAAGCTTGGTTGCCTGTCACCAGAAGCCCATTCAGAACACGGTTGAAGGTAAACTTCGTAGGAAGAAATCCTCTTTCCACCATCTCAACCAACAGCCTACCTGCAACGACCAAATCCTTGGGTTTCTTCCTAACAAAAGTGGAACTTATCAAAATGTTGTACGTATCCTTATTGGGTAAGCACCCCCAAGACCCCATCAAGTCAAACACATCCAAACCCTTCTCAATCTCCCCAGCATCACAATAATACCTAATCAACAAATTACAAGTCTGAACATTTGGGTGGCATTCATCTTTCTTCATCAACCCAACCAACTCCATTGCCCTCTCCATCTCCCCAGCATGACACAACCCTCTAATCAACAAATTATAAGTCGTCGCATTCGCAACATACCCCTTCCTACCCATCTCCTCAAACAAAACAACTGCATTCTCAACACTATCTTTCTTACACAAAACTTGTATCATAGCATTATAAGTAGCAACATTAGGAAGAACCCCTTCTACCATCATCTCATCAAACAACCTCCTAGCTCTAGAAACCTCCCCTAAAACCCCAAACCCATGAACCAAAGTAGTATAAGTAACCACATCAATCTCACATCCCCTCTTCTTCATCTCCTTAAAAAACTCCCACGCCTCCCTCGTCTGCGCCGTCCGAAAATACCCTTTCAAGATAATATTATAACTACTCAATGTAGGATCAATACCCCTCTCCACCATCTCCTTAAACACCTCCAAAGCTCTAGGAGTCCTCTTAATCAAACACCACCCATTTGCAATAATATTATAACTAACAACATCAACCCCAAATTTCCCCTTAAACTCCTTAAACAAACCATAAGCTTTCTCAACCCTTTTCGATTTACATAGTATATCAAGGAGGGTATTAAAGGAATTCAAATCTTGTTGACAGCCATGTTTATGCATAGACAAGAAAATATGAACAGCTTTATCAGGTTTACCAGAAAGAACATACCTTTCAATGATGATTGAGAAAGTTAATGGAGTGGGACCCAATTTACGAGAACGGAGGCGAGAGACGAGAGTCCAGAGAGTAGTGAAGTCGCGTAAACGAGCAGATATGTCAATGGCGTGATGAAAGGAGGAGAGAGAGTGAGAGTAATGGAGGTGGTTTTCGAGGATGGTGAAGAATTGAAGGGCTTTTGGGCCATGGTTCCAGAGGAGTTTTAGGGTTTGATTGACAAGATGTTCAGAGAAGATGAAATTTGGGGATGAAAGTAGGGTTTTTGAGAGGGTTTTTGGGTCTTCTGTGGAGAGGACGAGGTTTGCTATGGATGTTGCGGTTGAGGAGAGAGAATCTGACGGCGGAGGAATGGTGGTGGTGGTGGAGATGGGTCTGAGGAGTGTACGGTGGAGTTGGAATCGGAGTTTTTGGAGGTGCATTGACGGTTGTTCATACGAGTTGTTAGTCAACGAAATGAATGGGTCAAAGTCGATTTTGGTTTTTTATCTGGTAATGTTATTCGCTTCGAATTGAGTTCTTGGTCCATCTTGTGCTTGTCCTGCTAGGCTACTACTAAATCTAAATCAATATGGGTTGGCCGTTGTTTTACTTGGTTATTATCCAATTTACTTGTTGGGATTCGACTTTCGTTTCACAAATCTGGGTCGGGTTTAATTTATGGAATCCGTTACGATTTAAAACGAATCTCAGTTGGATTTAGACTGTATTACTATTACTCGACAGAATGAAGGAAATTTGATTGATAAAATCGGCTTTCGACTGAACTTTTAGCTTTTTAGCTACCTAAAAAGCCATTGATCAGCATTCTTTTAGTTGTTTGACAATATGAAAAAACCAAAAGCTAATGAAAAAGCCACTCAAAGTATATTAACCAAACACCCCCTAAATCTATTTCGCATTTTTAATTAAAATTTGTCGTTTGATTGAAAATTGAACTTTAGTAATCTAAGATTTTTAAGAAATTATCTTTCATGAATAGTAATTTCTAAATTGCTTCCACAAACAACAAATTTGATATTCAATTTAAAGAGGGAGAGAGAGAAATGACTCTAAATTATTGAATTTCATCACTGGAAACATTAGATATAGAGCTTTGATGGTTGATTTTAACCATCAAAAATCTTTAACGTGATGGCAGCTCCGATGTGCTTGAGATGTATAGCAATTCTGGTTGTTGTCAAGCTATAATATTAAGGTTGAGGTTGTGTTAGGTAAAGGGAGAATAGAGAAGTGAATCGTTTTAAAATTGCACGGCATGACAAGTTGGCAAACAAGTACTAGGCCCTAGAATAGAGCAAGTCAATTTTTACAAGTATGGTGGACTTTGATAAACTCAACCTATGATAAAATTACGATAATATGTTAGAAAATGCGATAACGAAATTAAAATTTAGTGAACAAATTATTGAAAGTTGAAGTTCATGTGCCGAAGCTATATTAGTCATGAGTTATGCACTTATGTAAATTATTCAATGGCTACAACAAAATTATAGCAACTGTAATGATTGAAATCTTAACATTTAATTTTTATAGATTAATCTTGTCCATTGATTAATTGAACCTTAAAAATATCAAAAATATATAGAGAAAAAATCATTTTATTCCTTTTGGAGCAATTTTTCCTTTCTTTCAGTAGATTTTAACAAAGATTTATGAAATACAAAACCAATTAATATATACAATAATAATATACAAATTTATTAATGTATAAATTTCAATTACAATTTAAATATAAATTCAAATTAATGAATGATGTAGATCTAAAATAAAAAATTAATGGTCCAGATTACACAAGTTATAGTGGCTACAATTTTATTGAAGCCATCATAAAATAGTCCGAAAAAGTAGTAGTTTATAATATTTGATGGACCAAGATTTAGGGGGAACATTGACTACACAATAATTCCTTAATCCCTTCCAACTTGTTCATATTATAATTTAGAAATAACCTCCCCATATCTCTATTATATACGGAAACTCTTGACAACTTTGGTATCCACCCTCTTTTACCATTATACCCCCAACTAAAAACCAACTATAACTTCTCTAATTTTGGGGTTTTTTTATAAATAAAAGAACAATAAGAACGTTTCTTAAAAACCGAATCAAGACTGAATCAAATAAATTATAACCAATTAATAGAATGATTATCATTTAGAACGAACCGAACCGAAAATAAGTCTTTAAACGTCCTAAAAATATAATAACCAAGAACTGTAATTACAACTTCTACCACCCTCTTTATTTGCTTTTGCACGCATTGCGTGCATGTAAGACTAGTTTGTATAGTATAAAATAACATCAGCATAAACTGTTAAGAAACCTAAAAAAGGAAATATAGATGAGGAAGGTAACGTATAAACCGCGTTGACAGTAAAGGCGGCTAATACTTAGGCAAGGAAGCAAGGTGAAAGCGAGTAATATAAAAGTTACAAAAAAAACAAGATTAAAACCAAGTTGGATTTGGATTTGGATTTGGAGTCATTAACCAATAATATAATACCTTATACCCCCACACACTCATATAAACAACCCTTCTCTCTCGCTTTTCTCTCAAAAAAAAACTCCCAAACGTTTCCTTTCGGTCATAGAAAATTTCATCTCTTTATTTCTTTCAAATTCTTTGAAAAACCCTAAGAAGAAAACAGAATGAGTTACTACAACCAGCAACAACCCCCAGTTGGTGTTCCTCCTCCACAAGGTAAATTATTGTTACTGTTTGTTTTTTAAATTGTCACTGTAAATATTTTGACAGATTGATTGATTGATGGTAAATTTTCTGTGTGAAAAATAATGAAATAGGTTATCCACCAGAAGGGTACCCAAAAGACGCGTACCCACCAGCAGGGTACCCTGCGCAAGGGTACCCACAAGGTGGGTACCCACCACCAGGTGCATACCCACAACAAGGAGGGTACCCTCCCCCGCAATATGCGCCGCAATATGCTCAACCTCCTCCTCAGCAACAGTCCAGTGGTGTTGGTTGTATGGAAGGATGGTAATTTTTCTCTCTCTTCTCTTTTTTTTTTTTTTTTGAGATTAGATCTGAAACGATCTGGGCGGTTGAACTCGGACGATTTGACTCGGATGAGTTGGAAAGTCTTGAGTTTGGTTGGTTGGTTGTGTTTTGGCTTTTTTTTTTTAAAGTGTGGAATGACGGAATTGCCCTTTTTGCTGGGATTAGTGGGAGGGTATTTTCGGGAGTTTGATGGAAATTGTGGAGTTGGTTGGGATTAGTGGGAGGGTATTTTCGGGAGTTTGATGGGAAATTGTGGAGTTGGTTGGGATTATTAGTGGCAGACTGGCACCTTGCTTAATCCAAATTATGTAGGAAAGGATCACTTTGATTTAGTCTTATTTTATATTTTATAGTAAAAGATTCCACATTTTTTCAAATGGAATGATGATGAAGTTTATTTATTTGAATTATTTTGTTAATGGGTGTTTTATTTGGTAGATTAAAATATGTTACTACCAAATGCATAAATCTCACATCACTGTGATGGGGAAGTCTTTTGAGTTATATTGTTTATAATGTTGCTGTAAATTTGATTACCCATTTCCCGGCTGGATTGAAAATGATAGATAAGTATAGGGTCATTCAACGAGTCGATATCGTGCCAATGGATCATATGTTTATGTAATGATCTTGGGAAGTTATGAATTATGAGGGAAGCTTTTATGCTTTTGTGAGTTCCAGCAATTTTTGTGATAATCTCTAATTTTTGTGTTGGATTTTGTATACTTCGTCATGGTTATGGACACTTCTTTTTGGGCCAAAATGATGAGCTTTTGTCATAAAATAGCTGCATCGAACACTTAGAGATGTATCCATGTATGATGCAAGTACCTGGAATTTGAGTAACACAGGTTGTGCATTATAATTAAATGAGATAGCGTTCTCATGTAGGCATGTGGAGACACCCCTTCTTCTCATGCTAATGTCCAAGAAGCTATTCTGTTTGTAGATACTGTTTTTAAGTTTAGGACAAGTAACATGAGGTGTCGTTAACTTTTATTCTCTTGCCGGAATTCTGTTTTGGTTAGCCAAAAATGGATGGATTTTGCTAAAATTGATGTGTCGTAGTTTTGACAGTACAGTTGGGCTAATCTATGCTTATTGTTGCTTATTTCCAGCAACAGATGTATAGGTTTCTTGAATTTAAATATAGTCTATCGTTCCGAGTTAGTACTCCTAAGTTGCAACTTATCCTGTTAATCAAGTCAAATAGATGGTTGATATCTTAAAGTCATGGCCTAGATTCTACTCTTTTGGTGACAAGTCTCAGTATTGGTTCTTGCAAAAATGCTTTGCTTCATACTCTAAACGTATTGGTACAAAATTCATGTATCTAGTTTTGAGAGCTGCTTAGCCTAATTAGGCTTGAGACCTTTTTTTTCCCCTTAATTTGAAGTGTGCAAGTTATACCCCTTGTAGTATACTTTTTTTTGTGTTTAAATAACGAACCAAGGTATTTTAGTGCTTATTTGGTTGACGTAGTAAAACATGGGATATGGAATATTATGAAGTTGTTCTTTAGACAAAATTACAAGAAGTTGCACTTTCTGGTAGATCTACTTTTCACACATTGGAAGAAGTTGCTAACCTAGGCTCCCTAGGTATGTGAAGACTTCTTGTAGGAAGTTTAACTTTTTTTGTTCGACCAAACAAACTTTGGGTGCTTTCTGCAAGATGGGCTGACATGGGAAAAACAACTTCGTAGGAAGTGTTACTTCTTATATTCAACCAGACTACCACTTAATGTGGTGGATGTGTTGGGATGATTCTACATGTTGTTTTCTATACCACATAGATCAAACTGTATCTATTAGAGTAGGTGCTATGCGTTCAATACTTGTAGCTTTTTTTTTAAAATACGTGGGAGCATTCAAGTCTCGTGTCTTGAATTTCTTTTGGGCATTGTGCATTCAAAGATGCAGGATTTCGGGGAGCAATTGTGTGCATGTTCCGACTTCTGCCATTTCATTTTATTAATCTCCTCGTTTAGTCCTACAGTCCTTAAACGCTGTCATGAGTTAAGAAGATGATCAATTGATTACTTTATAAGATAAACTAAGTACTTATATTACTGACAACCTTTTTGTATTGGTAATTGTATTATCCACAAAATTATTCTTAATTCTGCAACATCTTTTAATAAACATCTGTTGACCAAGACTTCCTTTTTGTGGTTTGAATGAAGGATTGACTGGTTCAGTGGTCAAATTCATTGTTATATAGTAGTACAATATGCTATCCTTGGTCGATGCTTCGGTTGTGCTAGGTTTTTAAGAGAATGGGGTCTCTGTTACCCTTATCCTAGAACCAAGTTGTCTGCCCAAGATATTATTGTTTTTATCTGGTCACTTTGTTTCTTCAGCAGATTCTTTCTTTATTGGTAAATGCCATTTTCATACTTCATCACCAAAGAAATATCTTGGAATGTGTATCAGAATTATTAGACCTGATTGACCCTTATTGGAACTTATTCAGGAGTGTTGTGTTAGACCTGATCAGAACTTATTGGACCTGAAACTTATTTTTTTTAAGGTGAAGAGAACACATACTTTCGTATTTTAAGGGTTGGGGAGATGGGGGGAACAATCTAAAGGGGACATTTTGCTAGTTGCCCTCACTTGCAGTTTAAATTTTTATTTTTATAAATCCGAGGAGAAAGTTACATTAGGAGACCATCATCGCCAGGAAACACCTAATGCATTAGATTCACGTTCTTTTCCCTTTTTTTTTACAACTCTTTGTATTCGTGACTTGACGAGTGTTTACATGTTCTTACCCTTTCAATTTTTATTGTTTTGCAGTTTGGCTGCTCTGTGTTGTTGCTGCCTGTTGGATGCCTGCTTTTGATCGATATGATACAGCATACCCCCCGAAGATCTGATTTCAATGAGCTGAAGATCGTCGTCGTGATTATTGGATACACATAATATTCATGTGGAATTGGAAGTTTGTTTCGTATCATAATCATATGTAGTTAAATGACTCAATCCCGTCCCTGAACCAGTCTCAAATTCTTATATCTTTAATTGTTTTTTCGTAAATAATTTGAATCTTTCAACTCGAAAAAGTTGGCTTGCTTTGATTGATTGTGTGGTTTTCCTTGAGAAATGGTGTATCGTACAGCAAGGTTACCTATTAAAACAACAGCAGTAGCGTGCGGATCTGTTTTTAGCCTTGCATTTTTCGTCATATTTGTCTATGTGACTATGTGAAGGTTTTGCTCCACATTTGTTTTAAGGAAGAAAATAAAATGAGGAAGTTTACAGAAATTTGTGCTGCATATCGGTGGCACATGGTTGGTGTTGAAAGCGCAGATTTAGTGCCGTTTAGTGGGAAAATAACACACGAACAAAAGTGTGAGTGGAGCGACACATAATTGTTAGAACAGAATAGGCTCCACAGATTTTTATGGCAAAAGAATTGCAACCAAAGTGGCAGTTGGCTGTCAAGTCACAATCGTGACAATACGATTTTCTCACATGCTACATATGAAATAATCTTATACTTCCTCCGTTTTAAAATAAATGAAACACTTACTATTTTAGGCCTTTCAAAATAAGTGAAACGTTACCTTATTTGGTATTCACTTCTCTCTATCTCTCTCTTCATCACATGGGTCCCTTCTTTTTTTCCTCTCTATCTCTCTCTTATTCTAAATCCCCGTGCCAAGGCCCTACGTTTCATTTAAAACAGAACGGAGGAAGTAATATGATTTTGCACATGTGTCATTTAGGAGTTACTTTTTATGAAATTATTTGATATTTACACTATTCACACACATCAATTTGACTGAATCGTTTTACTAGTATATAAAAACAAAAATGATTATATAAAATGTTGTTGAATTTGTCTCAGTGAATATTTTCATAATATCAACTTTTTATAACTTTTACGAATACATAATTAGAGATATTAATGATCAAAGTTGTGTGTTGATAAGTGTGAAAGTCAAACTGTTGTACTTATTTAGAAATGAAAGTTAGTATTTTTTATATTGGGATATTTGACTTTTTAACCTTAAATTGTAGATTACTAGGTTAATCTACATCTCTCTCTTACTTCTACTTTACTTCATTTTACCATTTTCACAATTTCCTTACTTTTACATGTATTTCTAACTTTCGTACTTATTCCTTGGTCCATATGCAAAAGCAAATGTCCTCATTTTATAGAAAAAGAGGTAGAATAACTGAATGATTCATAAGATCTTAAAGGCTAAAAATCAGAGCTTTAATTATAGAAGTAATAATTAATTGAGCTTGACCTTATTTATAACAATGATTTGAAAATCAATTGAGCTTGTCCTAAATATCACGATGATTTGGAATAGTAGTATATCACATGGGTATTTTGTGCAATTTTCGAGAGATCGTGGACTTCTGTGGATATCTCAAAAACTTGTGGGTGTTGAGTAAGTTTTACGCTCTTTTTTCTTTCTAAAAATCACAAATATGTTACTGTGATATTCATTATCTGATATTACAGTGATAAATTAGTAGTTTCACTAGTTTATTATATATCAGTACACGAAAATGTGACTAGCTTTTTTCAAAGGTAACCTTTTTTTTGGGTTAGGATTGAGGAGCAATACGTTATTGAACTATTACATTTCACTATTCAACTAGTCCAACTTTTTTTTTTTTTTGAGAAAAGCCAAGCTAATATTAATTCAAGGACAAAATGTCCAAAAGCACATAAGGAGCCACCTCCAAAGGAGCATGGTTCTCCCACACTTGTTCAAATCCAAAAGGGATTAGCTTAGCTAAGTGGTGAGCAACGAAATTACCATCTCTTTTGACATGAGACCAAGAGAGGGAAGAAAACAAGGAACTAAAAGACATAATATCAGATAGAATAAAATCTAAATCAGAGAGAAAGAAAGCATTCTTCGAGAGCCTATTAACAACCACTTGACAGTCAGATTCCACAATGACCTCATGAATCCCGTAGCGAGTACCCAATTTCAACGCCAAAGCAATGGCTTTTGCTTCAGCCACTTCAGGAGCCCAACAAGCTCTAACGCGCCGTGTAGCCGTAAACAACACACCACCTTGAGAATTACGAGCAACCACCCCTAGGCCCACCCAACCATCCACGGCTAAAGATGCATCGGCGTTGATTTTCACAATACCAAGAGGAGGAGCAGTTCACTTATTCGACGAGCTGGGCACAGAACGAAGCTGCGGTGGGGAATAAATTCGAGCAGAATACGAATCATGCTCCTCTGCGAGCCTTGTTACACGGTCTACAAGAACTTGGTGAGGGGGAAGCTTTGTTGTTGAAAACCCACTTATTGCGCTCACCCCAAATAACCCACGCAAGAAACAAGCCCTTCTTTCGTACCTTAGCATCAATGTCTTGCCAGGACACCAAAACTTCACACATGGGTTGGAGGAGACCCTGGATACGCATAGAGTCACAACCACAATCCTCCCAAAGGACAGCAATTCTAGAGCAACCAAAAATGGCGTGAGAAGCTGTCTCAATTTCCCCACAGCCCCAAGGACATGAGGCATCCTCAGTCAAATGCCGGTGATGGAGGAGCTCACAAACCAGAAGAGACGAGGTGCAAAGTCGCCACAAAAAATGCCGAACTTTCGGGCTAGCTTCCGCACCCCAAACATTCACCCAAGCATGGTGAAAAGTATCCAGATTGCCCCCCTTCCCAAGCATATATGCCGTTTTGACGGAGTAGTCACTATTCTTTGTAAGAGCCCAAACGACTTCATCGTTACTAACCTGGGTGCTGAGAGGGATGGCAAGTATACAACGAATATCATGGTCATTGAAAGAAGCTTCAATAAGAGGGATGTTCCACTCCATGTTGGTGGAGTCAATGAGATCACTCACATGCAGTTTTGAGATCCAGCCGCTTCTCACTCGTAATAGTCCTACCATTCTCACCTAAAATCCAAGGATCGTCCCAAATATTGACTTGAAACCCATCACCAATTCGCGACATGCAACCTTCTTTTATCAAAGCTTTTGAGCTCCATATACTCTTCCATGAAAAACTACAAGAGTAACCAAGAGGGGCATTTAGGAAATCACTCTTTGGAAAATATTTTGCTTTCATTACTCGCCCAAGAAGAGAATTAGGATGTCGAACTAATCTCCAAGCTTGTCTTCCGAGGAGAGCATCACCGAAAACTGTGAGGTCCTTGAACCCCATACCTCCCAAACACTTCAAAGTACACATCGTAGCCCAACTCTTCCAGTGAACTTTCCGGCTAGAATCTGAGTTGCCCCACTAAAACCGAGCCATTGCGGAGTGGATCTTCTGAATGATGCATGATGGAATCTTGTAAACTCCCATGAGGTAAGTAGGAAGGGCTTGAATAACTGCTTTCAATAGAACTAGTCCAACTTAGAAAGTTAGATTTTGCCTAACCCACTAGTAAGAAATTTAGGCTTCTGAACTTCGTTCTTGGTACCAAAACCAAACTCTAAATATCAATCCCTTCTCCTTTTGAGAGTAGGGGTGAGAAGGTAAGTAATTACTCACTCTTACAGAGCACTTATAAAGGTTTGATCTAATAATCTAATTACGACCATACATACATAAAATAAAATATCCTTAAGCTATTTGTTTGAACTAAATAGATGAAGGCAAATGCTAACGGGTGCCCTTGAAATGCTGGATACTATTTGGTCAAATTACTAATAATTATCACATATGGGATGAAATCCCAAGCGTTTATTTATAATTCCTTTCTCCTTTTAGTCAACATATTTTTAAATAAAAATATTTTAAAATATATGATGGAAAGATGAAATATTTTTAAAAAAAAATATAATTATGTTTTTGGATGAGAATATACTCAAGTATATTCTTTAAAATTTTAAATGCCAAAACTACAGAATTTACTACATCAATCTATATATAGACACCTTATTACTAGTGTGTCACTTATAATCTGAACTCATCATTTATAACATCTAAATACAAATAAAAATAAAAAATAAAAAAAATAAGATTTTCATCTAAAGTTAAAGTTAAGGTCCCATGTCAGCTCAAGGAACCATCCTAGAAACAACAAAGAAATTTCAGATTCTGGCTTTATATTTCTCCTTAAAACGACAAACTTTGATCTTATTCATGTTGGTTGTTACTACATAAACTTTTTAACTTTGTTATTTCTCTTTCCAACCAACATTTGGATACTACTATTACTTCTTATCTGCATTATTTTCTTTTACACTTCTTATTATATATTCTAATTATAAGTTGAATTGCAGTGTACTTAACAAAAAATGAGCAGGTTGTTTTGGGTGATTGATGGGATGTATCACTTCGTTTCCACCCTCTGGAGACTCCAAGAAATGAGGTTTTCTATCATTCTTGAGCAAACTACCTCTTTTGTTATTAGTGTCATTTTTTCAGCTACTTCTTGTGTTATGCTTCTCAGAAGAAGAATGAGATGAATGTAATAACACTCTTATTATGTTTCTATACTTTGATATTGATCATGTTGGAGTTGTTCAACTGATTCTATATGTAAGAATTGCTTAGCTAAAGATCATTTGATTATATATGTTGTAGTTCGAACTCGAAGTAAGAGTATGACAACCCAAGATCAGCCTAGAAATCTTGCTCTATTTCAAGTCTTATGAAGATATTTTGTTTCTTGTTTTGTTTGGCGAATCCTTGAAAAATTATATTGTTAATCTCGAACAACATGTAACGAAGATGATCTACGTACCTCTCATATAATTCTGTTTTTCAACACTTGAAAAGCTTATACCTTACAATGTCTAAGAGTAGTGTGCTTGAATAGAGGTAATGAACTAAGAAATAATGGGAGATAAAGATACATGCAAGGAAGATAAGTATAATATGAGAAATTGCCACTCCATCTCCGAATGTACAAACTTTATATATCAAGTGGCATTTTTGTAAATAAAATGTTACTGATATTAAATCGTAGTGGTCAAATATTAAGTCGTGATTTTTTAAAAAAGTTTTCTAAAAAGGGAAATCACGACTTAATATTTCATCCATACGACTTGATATTAGTTAGCATTTATTTATGAAAATGTCACTTAATATACGAAGTTTGTACATCTCGCAGATGAACTGGCGCTCCCTTGTATAATATAGTATAATGACAAAAAAATGGAGCAGTAGTATAGTAATTGGTGGATGGTAGACTGGTAGTTGGAGATAGAGGAATGAAAGCACCACTAGCTATTTCAAGCATGTCCAGGGTGTTGATGGGAGGTGTACTATGGCCTTCTATATGTATTTAAGGATTTGAATGTGATAATTGATAAATATATATGGATGTTCTGAACTTCTATAGTCATTATCATGCACATTCTAAATTAATTGATTGGTCTGTCATCATTTATAAGGGTCATTTTACATGCTAAAAATTGAAAACCACTAGCTAGTATCACTATTAAGTGCTTCAATTAGCTAGTATGTATTAGAGGTACTATGGAAGTATATACTTGTATTCACAAGATGTGCAATGAACTATAAAGCCTCTTATTAGCGCTTTAAAATCTCATATTGCTAGTCATAAATGTTCATTGGGAAACTCTACGAGTCTACGTGGTGACCTGTTGTTTTGGAATTTTCTATACGGTGAAAACAAAAAATTTCATGGTATCATCAATAAGTGGTAGGTCCAATAATCGGTCGGTCCAATAATCGGTCATTAATGTCCTTAATTAATGTTTTCTCGAGAGTGAAATGGATTGGTCAAAAGAATGAAATTCACTACTATCTACATAAAATGTATAAATAAGTATTTCACTTACACATCTCAAGGCTAGTGATTTAACTGATTACTACAAGGTATAAATTGACTTACCAGTCCTTAAATTGTTGTGAAGTATTACTACTTTACGGTCTATCGATGTAATCATAATGGACTATTAATTGGATTTTGTACAAATGGATTATCTAGATTCCTAATTATTGAAATTTATCCACCTTGTGAGCTAAATAAACCCAACTTAGAAGCACAATTTGCAATACAATCCTCAGTCATAAGTAGCCCAATTATGTCTATGGTCTTATCAATAGCCCATTTATGTATCTGCCCAAATTTCCTTCCCAATCCCCGAAGGCCCAACAGTAAAAGTAGCAAGAGGTTGCTTTGTTTGCCTGCATTGTTGAGACTTGAGACACACATGAAACATAATGACTATTAGGACTGAAAAATCAGATGATCCCTTTTAGATCCTCAAATCATGGTAGTGTTAAATGATTTACAAAAGCTGCAAGTTACTTATCCCTTAAGAGAACTATTAAGAATGCTAATAACTCCATTTCATCGTCCATCCAATTAAATATATAAATTTATATGTGAACTTCTGGTTGAAGTATAATAAACATTACGGATATTAAAGTTGCAACAAGTAAAAAAAACTTTTAGATGAGAAACTTTTACTTATTATCAAATTTGAACTATTATTGATTCCCCTGGCATCAAAGCAATACTCCAACCGTTGAGTTAAGTAGGTATATTATCATTACTAAAATGGCTAATGGCTAGCATAATAATAGTCGTATAGATTGACTCTAGATCTCTCGATAAAAATTCGTATGAAACTTGGCACTGAGGTAATATGTTAGTATTGTTAAGCGGTGATAGATTATGTTATTTAAAAAATGACTTATAACTGTTGAGAAAAACGTGTATATAAATCACACCATGTTTAGGTGCATGTTACACATGACGAGACCAAGCTTAGCTTGGCTCACTTGGTAGGAATTTCACCTCATGACCTCAAGGTTAGGGGTTCGAATCCCACCAAGTGCAAGGACTGTAAACTCCCCTTACGACTCACCCTCCTTTCAAGTGTTGGCCCTGGACGCCTGTGCGAGCGGTAAAAGCTTATTCAATCTTACCAAATGAAAAAAAATGTTACACATGACGAGTTGACGACGTGAGTAGAGAGCTAAATCCTAGAGGTACATACAAAGTTTGTGGATATCAATACATAGAGATCAAATTTTATACACACAAAGATAAAGTTGAAGTAAATTTGAGTAGACGTGCTAGACAAATTAACCCCAATCCTTGATTTGTGCTTCATCAACGTCCTATCATTTTCACGCAACTTTTGACCAATCTTATGAAGTAAAACTAAGTAAGCCAGTAGAGTGATGAGTAGATATGAACACCAAGAAAAAAGACAATCAATTCATCATAATCTCATACCACCTTAATAATATCCAAGAAAAATAAAAGCAGACAACAGTGAGTCACCCACGCACAAAATTCGAGAGAAAAAAAATAGAAGAGAATCCATAAAAGTAAAAAAAAAAAAAAAAAAAAAAAAAGAATTCATACATACATTTTCTTTATCTTTTTAACACTCCACTGTCTACTTCCACTCCCTCGCCGGAAAAAAACCAGAGGAGAGAGAAACAAGATATATTTTTAGAGAGAGAAAATGACGTCAACGACAATTGCGGCAAATCGCCGACGAGATCAACCGACATCACACCAATACTACTACTCAAATACGCCGTCGTATTTCTCATCTTCATCATCATCTCCATCTCTCCTTAAAGGTTGCTGTTGTTGTCTTTTCCTTCTATTCTCTCTCCTCGCACTTCTCACTCTAGCAGTAATCCTAGTCATCGTACTCGCCGTAAAACCTAAAAAACCACAGTACGATCTCCAACAAGTAGCCGTACAATATGTCGGAATATCGCCGACATCAGGCGCAGCTCCCGGCGGTGTGTCTTTGTCTTTGTCGGTGCGTTTTATTTTTACCGCGGTAAATCCGAACAAAGTAGGGATAAAATATGGTGAATCGAGATTTACTGTGATGTATAGGGGAATACCGTTGGGGAGAGGGACGGTGCCTGGGTTTTATCAACCGGCGCATAGTGTAAGAACAGTTGAAACAATTGTGACGGTTGATAGGGTTAATTTGATGCAAGCTGATGCGTCGGATTTGGTTAAAGATGCGTCGATGTATGATAAAGTTGAACTTAGGGTTTTGGGTGATGTTAGTGCTAAAATTCGAATTATTAGTTTTGATTCTCCAGGAGTTCAGGTTTCTGTTGATTGTGAGATTGTGATTAGTCCTAAAAAACAGTCTTTGACTTATAAACAATGTGGATTTGATGGATTACGTGTGTGAAAGTGAAATTTGATGTAGTGAAGTGAATTCTTTTTGGAAGATATAATTGAGGGAATTGATGATGATGATGATGAAGAAAAGAAGAAGAAGATGGAGGTTTGATAAATGACACGCTTTTTTATGAAATGATATGAGTAAGATTTATTATATAGTGTATTTATGGGGGTAGTAAGTAGTTGTAGTTACTATAAATATATATTTGGAGAAAGTAGTGATGTCAATCTGCAAATTTTGCTGACTTTTTTTTTTTTAATTGTTAGTTGGTTAATTGTAAATGGGTTTCCCTTAATTTGGGTTACTCCTGATGATCAAATGTAAGATGGTTAAGAAAAGAAATTTTGAGCTTACGTTGGGTTTGTTTCGAATTCAATGATCAATTCAATCTGTTTTCAGCATTTTAGTTTTATGTGTTGTCTATTTATGTTTTTCTTGTTGATCTTTTGTTCCTTAATTTGTATATTTGAAATTTTGGTTGGTTATGTTTGTGTGGAGGGTTATTGGGTTATGCAACATTACATGGATACAAGATAGCTAGGTTTTCATTCGCTGTTCTCCAGATAGATTTTGTATGTATCTATTCCAGAATGCAGCGTATAAGTATCATGGCAATGTTCGCATCTCATATATGGCAAGGACATGGAGTTTGTGTACTATTGGTTGGAGGATATGACTATTTGTATGTAGCTTGTCCGACTTATTATTGTGTGAGTTGATTCATGGCAATAAGGCCTTTTTGATGATGTATTCAAACAAACATCTTGATGCTTCTCTAATGTCGAGGTATGTTTCTTTGCTTATTTGTAATGTAATATCTGGATAATTTAGTCGAGCATGTCATTTCCCTTCATTGCGAGTTGTTGCAGAAGAATATGGCAGCAGGTTTGAGGCAAAAGTTCTGGGGGCTATGAATATGGAGAATCCTGAAGAAATTATGTTTGTGTACTTTCAGATTGGAGCTTGGAAGCGGTGACAATCTTCATGGAGGGGGAAGCAATTTATTGTAAACCTAACCATGCTAAACATGGTGGACTACATTGTTTCTCTTACTTTTCTGAGCTTTTGATTCTTTTCCAATTACATGCTGCACATGATTCAGTTTTGGAAAAATTTATCTGCTTTCTTACTCTTTTTGGCTTATTGACAACTAGTCATATCTTGAATAAAGGAAGATCACTTTCGATGCTTTCGTAGACGATAGTGCTAAAGATTGCTATGAACCTGCTAGTTAAATCGCAAGCACATTGACATATGTTACACAATGTGATAGAACTGATAAAACTTTCGCATTTAATGTGAAATTAATTAGGAAGAATACAATTATACAAATAGCATTTATAAAGAGAGCAAGTTGCATGCAGATATTCATCGCTTTAATGCTTGTCACATTGGGCTCTGGCATCTGGAGTGGAAAAATGAGAACAGTATATGGTAGCTTGGAACATATGTGCAACGTCATGCTATTGTGGTTGCTTAGATGATGTTTAGTTAAAGATCTTGTCCTATATGGTATTTAGTAAGTTTAAAAGGAAAACATTTATGTAGATTGTAGATACTCGTAGTTTTTTTCACTTGCAGTCGTACTAGTCATAATTTTGTATTAGAAAAGCATAGCTTGTTGAGGTTTCGTGTGTAATTGTCCATTGATCAATGTTCTTGTGTGATATAGAGAGTTCAGCATAGCTTTTAATCTTTGTATGTTACATATCCTTGTAACTTCTGGTTTAAGAATTTAGAATATCAAATTCTTGCATTGTTATATAAGGATGTAAGCATATGGCTATCACTGAGTTTCCGTGCTTGTTTTCCAGGATTCATCTAAACCGTTAATAAGGAAAGGCAGAGCTGTATTCTTATGACTTCCTCTTGCTTTTGAGTAAGTTTTTGTTTTTAATAATATTCAGCCCATTCTTTATTTCATTTGCAGCTGTTGAACATATTTCTTGATTGCGTCTGAGTTTTAGATCCACTATGAGGATTGAATTTGTCTTCACCTCTCCTGTCTGGGGTGAGCTATAATTCTAATTACATGCTTGGACATTTACATCTGGATTTAACAGCATGTAATCGAATAATGATGCACTTTATAGGGTATTTCTTTGTGTGTTTTAGCCTTTTAGTAAGTAAACATGTGTGCATATTTTCTGCATAAATGAAGATCTTGAAAAGCAAAGTTGAGAAATATCTGATTGGCATATCTGTATTTAACTGAGATTCTCTTCAGTCTGCTGCCTGCAGTTTCTAGCTTCATGGACTATTGCTTGTCTATGCTTTGCTGGTTGGAATGCATCCAGATCACTAGATACTAGTTGAAACAATTAAATATAAAGCCTTTCAAAGATTGCAGCTTGTGTTTGAACCATTGTTTACAAAAATTCTTCTTGTCAATTAAATGATTGTATGTCCATGAAGATAATTCAAAACCGAGGACGCACTGACTAAATAACGTGTCTTGCAATTGGTGCTGAGGGGGCATTTGAAACCCCAATCTCAGTATCTCTCACATTTAAAGCGAGAATGACACCACAAGACCAAAGGACTTTTCTGAACGTTTTCTGAAAGATTATAAAGCTCCATGCATACAGCAAAGGCAGATCATGACCACAAGTACAAATATGTCCTCTTGCTCCTCTATAGTTGTTGCTTTTTGAGGACTGAGCCTAAGGACCTGAAACCAATACGGACAAGTGGAAAGAATGCCCATTTCAGTTTAATTTAAATCTCCTCAATCATAGAAGAGAGTTGAAATACTAGCTCTGTTAGTTAAATGACATTTCAAGCAGTGAAAATGCTGATTTGTGAAAGGATGATGATAATAGATGGGCATTACCATCTGCCTGATTCTGGATCTTGCTGTCCTTGCTATTATATTTAGATTACTTCAGAATAAGAATGCTGCTATGTATTTGGTTTTCTTTATTGATTGGTCAGCTAGATGTCTAGGACAAGTTTCATCTGAAAGTGCTTTTTAGGGGATAGAATGGTTTTAGTGGGACATATACTACAGGAAAATGCATGCAGCCCAGATGGGTGAGTCTTTTGTGGGATTCAGGTTAAGTGATCAGAATTTGGGTGAGGATTTTGCAATGCTGATAATATTACTTGCTCCAGATCATCTAGAAATGTTATTTGCTCTCGTCATTCATCTGGCACCAACACTTCGAGGTCTGCTTTTTAGTAACCATGGATCGCGTTCTAGCTGTGAGCCTCACTGTGATTTTCATTTGAACTTTTCTGACCTCTTTTTTCTTTTGTTTTGTATCAAACACACGCAATTCAGTCTCCAACTCGTTTCTCATAAACAACGTTGAAAGTATCAAATGGAAGAATCTGATGAAGCAGCAGCAGATGCTGTATACTGGTGAGCTGCTTGAGATGGAAGCAAACAAAGTCACTGAGCAATTAAATGCACGCCACAGTTTTCTGATATAAGAAGGTAATTTTATCTTACCTAATCACTGTTCACTATGTGCTTGAGCATAATTTTATCTAAATGTGCATGTTGAAGAATGCTAAGAGGCTGGTCAATTAGACCCGTATATGTGTTTTTCTATGGCCAAAGCTTCTCCTATTGATTTGGCTGTCTAGATAGTGGTCATTCTGGAATATAAAATTGTTAACTTTTGTCCCATGATGTTGCTTTTGTGGTCTGGCCTATGTAGGCAACAGATTTGAAACCCTTAGTTTGATGGATCATCTAAGCCGACATATGATGTGAAATGCTTCTCATGCTCGAGCCTCGATTTGGAGGTATAGCTCTTTGTAAAGAGGGTCGTTTGGGATAAATGGCTATATAGGAGGATGTTCGTTGTCTTTTTGCTGCACATTGGCACGCATATGAGCTTATGACTTATTTGAGCTTGTTTATACTTTATACTATCACATTTTAAATCTCGACTAACTTTTGAGTTTTGAGGTATGACCTTCAGATATGATTTTTTATTGACAATTTTACTTTATTATTGTCTTACAAAATCTATTTAAGTTTGTTCCCCATAGTTTCATACTCCTAAAATTTAAGTTAGTTCCCCATAGTTTCATACTCCTAAAATTTAAGTTAGTTCATCTACTTATCACTCCACCTACTAGGCTACCATCAATAGATTACGCATAGTTCAGCATACACATTACTTAACTCTACAAAAATGGCAAAATAACATAACCTAACCCTATATGCTTGTCTACAATTTGTGAGAGCTAGAATTTTATCATGTCTTGCTTGTTTCATCCATATTTTAAGATTGCCATGAGTGCAGGCTGCAGGGAAACCTTAGAAGCAAGGAGCAAAGCCACTTATCAACCGCCTGTCAAGTGATGAGAAGGTTTGCAGCTGCTCTGCAATGTGGCAATATCATCCTTTAGCGGGTTGGGCCAAACATCAGAACTTCCGAGCTGCTCATGAAGTGGAAGATTTTGAAAATAATTTGTAAATTCTTTCGAAATGATCATGGAGTAGAAGATGTAATTATCATGTTTCTAATATCTGTTTATTTAGGTTGTAGAAGTATTTGATTAGAGTTTAGCTTAATAAGGATTTAGGAGAACTTTTTTTGTAGAATTAGCTAGCACCTATTAGGCTATTACGTCAACAATAATTTGGTACCGTTTATTGAACAGAGTAAAAGATAAAATCTCACACTTTATACCAAATAGTTGAATAACTGGCTCCTGTGATTTAGCCCAAGTTTGATAAGATTAATTTTAAAGAAGTGGCTACGCGAGTTAAATTCAGAGAAGCTAACGGCCAACAAGGACACCCGAACAACTTGGCAATTCAATGAAATTGAATTACTCAGTTGGTTATGAATCAAGAAATTTGCAGCTTGCCTGCATGGTCGTTAGATGGAAGGAACCCTGTTAGCAACGCATACATTATAACTCTCTCTATTTTTTTTTTTTATTAGGAAATTAAGTCGGAAATGTTAACTCCCCTACAAGCGCTATTAAAAACACCAACACGTTGGTGAGTAAGAGCGTAAAGATGCATCTTGAAATCTCGCAAGATAATGTTGGGGGTAAGATCGAACCCCGACCCCAGGGCGAAGGGAATCTTCCTACCCACTTGAGCTAACTCCTATCCTTTATAACTCTCTCTATTCACTTTAGTGTACATACATCATCAAATATGGAGTGTGCACCTGTAGGACCTATTTTTTTTTTTTTTTCCTTCAGTGTCATCCATCCTACAACGGATAGAAAAGACACAATTTGACGCATGCTTTTTAAAAAAAAAAAAAGAAAAAAAGAAACCAAGAGAAAGGACTATCTACAGTTAATAATCCTGCAATTAAATTTACACAGGTAAGTCTATTATTTCTTGAAAATGGACAAAAACTGCTTTCAAGTCTAACCAAAAGCATTAGCCTGAATGATTAAATTTTTTGCATCTGACTTCTCTTACTGTAGTCTGTGTTCTCTTCTGATCTTCTTCTCCTTCATTATCTGAGCTGCTAGTATAAGGAGCTCTACCATCTCAATGCCTGCCGCAGAAACTGAATCTATTTTCTCATTATAGGAGTCGCCATGATTAGGATTTTCCTCAAAGATATTATCACTAGAAGATGCCACATCTCCTTCCCCAGACCAGCTAAGAGGCAAGGCAGCGCTAAGAGCAGTCTTCACCATTTCGGCTTCCCTGATGATTTCATCCAGCACTTTTGTTGTGCTAGAAGAAGCGCCTTTAGATGAACGTGTATGTTTGACCTAAGAAAGTTTTTTTTGTACAAATATAAGAACCAAGTTTTTATCTCGTAGTAAATATTATATGTACAAATTTGACTGATTAAGGAGAATGGTAAAGTAGTAACTTGTACATACAAAGAAGCATAGTTTTTGCAAAATTGAAATGTTCTGCAAAAATGAAATGACAGTAAAACTACTACGAAATTTTTGCAAGAATCACCTGTATGAGAGAGACTCGAAGTTTACGAATATCATAAGTCAGCCGTTCCAAGTTTTGCATGCTTTCCTTAAGGGTTGCAATCTCGATCCGCAGCCTGCACGCTAAATTAACAGTTCCAACTAAATAACTAGAGCATTACGGATTGAGGGTGTAAGGAATTCTAAGGAAAACATAATCTTGCTAATACGAACTAATTCTGAAAATTTAGTCATAGACCTTGCATCATTCATGCTGTGATTACAGCCTCTGTTCAAAGATCCTGCACTTTCCAAGCTAGGGTGAGCCAAAGCAGGAGGATATCCTTCTGTACCAAGCCAGCGTTTCAAAGAAGTTTTCTTCAAAAGATTTTTAAGCCTCCCATCTCTTCCAAGAGCAATGATTCTTTTCTCACCAGAACTAGGAATAACGTTTCCTTCTTCAGTAGTTTTCCTGCAAGTTTGAATTAAAAGCAGTTAACAACATGCAGTTATAATAAATAAACTACTAATAGAAACCACAGATTCCAGAAAAGGCATAAAGTTTTCTTATATGAGCAGTTAACACTCACCCTGCCCCCAAAAAACATGCTGCTTCACATGCATGCATATCAGCATATGAGGTTAGAATATAAAGTTCTTCCCGTAGAAGGCAGCACATACGATTATAAATTGAAATCCTGAGAAATTATACAAAAATAATCGGACAACATATACATGGAGCATTCCTGATTTCGTTTGGTGTGGGGAGGGAGTGGGTTTTGCAACTTGCAACAGGTAGAACCTATGCAAAGCTGTCACATATATTTCATTTTTCACAGCAGACATTCCTAAAATGTCTGAGCTATTTCGATCAAGCAAAAAAGGAAAGAATAGTGATAAGTTCTTTTTTCTGCAGAAAGGGGATTGGGAGTCAAGAAGCTGGTCCAAGGAACACATACTCTAATAAAAGTTGATATTCCCTTTTCACCTCTGCCAGTTCCATGAGAGCATTCACCTTCTCCTGAGTGGCCTGAAAACATGACATCATTAATGACACACCACACAATCTACTAGTAGTATTAGGAGAATTTAGTCAAGGAAGTGATTCCCTAACCGTGACAATTTCCAGGTGCGACAGGTAAACAGAATGATTTCCCAACTTTCAATATAACTTGGAAATAGGACAGAGATGAATTTGGCAGCTTTGCACTAAAAGCAACCCCTTTTTTGAATCAGTTCTCAATGGGAAAAACAGTGTCATGGTTAAATGAGAGGGAACCCACATCCCTCATATTCAAACAACCCTCTCCCCTCCTCTTATCTAAGTAAAGAATGATCTTTCCTCAAGTCTATTTCAGATCTGCGACGCTAATTCTTATTTTTCATTTTCTTCAGCCCATAATTCTCTATTCTATCCTTGGCACTCTTATTTCATGTTGCTCAGCATTGTCGTTTCTTCCAGATTTTTCTCAGAAATTATATTGCTATTTCTATGTGACGCGTCATACTATAGTTGATAGTGGGGCGTAAGTTATTGAAGATGCATAAATGACGTTACGGAGAAGCTATAAGTGGGGTTACTGATGAGCATTAGTCAGGTTATGGAGGTTAAGAGTCACTACTAAAGCTTTAGCGTGCGACGTGTCACACAAAAGTAGCTGTTTGTTGTATATATAGACATGTTATTTACAAATACGAATCAATTAGAATAAAAAGGAATCCAGTGTTAAATTTTGTTTTTGTTGCTTGCATCTGACTATAAAGTTTTGGCTTTCTTCCTGCAACTCCTTTTTGCCTTTAATATATATATTCATCAGATTCAAAAGAGAGAAAAGATAAATTACTAGTTGTAGGGTCCTTTGAAGCTCATCCGAGGTTTCCTGCAGAGCAGCTTGGACATTTTTCTCAAAAAGATGCCTTTCTTCTTGCTGCGAAAGAAGCAATAAAGCCGAAACCTGAGATCAATATTACATTAACTAACACGCCATCATTCAAAAACTCAAAACTGACAAATGACAAGCAAATAAATAATTAGTACTTTCTCTTGCAACGCCTGTGACAGAGCTTCAGCACAATCTAACATCCGAGAAACATTTGGTACTGTAGAATCAGTTACCTACAGAAAAATGCCCCACAAGAATCATACAGGATAACTTCCAAAAAGCAAAAATCCAATGTCATTGACAGCAAATGCCCGCATTCTCATGCAAAACTTCTATAAAGAGTTCAACCAGATAAATCATTCTAGCAGATGCTTATAACTAGGACATTAACATTTACCACCAGTTTTTTGTAAGTTGTAGTATGGAGGTTTCATGTAGAAACCATCAAAAGATTCACAAATAATATCAAAAGTCTTAACTATATGGCCAAATAATAATGTGGTTTTGCCAAGGACTATAGACAAGCATTAAATATATACCCCAAAATGCTATTATGTTGGGTTAATGATAAAATCAAGCATTGTTTGGTGTTGTTATTAAATATATTCCCCAAAACTGTACCCCTATTACGTTGGGATTTGTCTGTTTGATAAGCATTATCTACAATGTTCTTAACATGAAACCTTCAGCATTGACATGTCAAACAGTCCTTTTAATCTTCCAATTTCAGTTATCGGTTTCACTACGATTATGTCCACTATGATATAGAATACAAATCCAACCATCCCTTCACTTTAATCATTGGGGAGAGCAGAGACATAAGTACAACATTAACCATTTTCTGAAAAAAGTTCATGCACAAAGATGAGGCAACAGACCTCAGAATGGATGTCTTTAGGCAACATCCCAATCTTTTCCTGAATACTGCTGACAACTGATTCTAAATAAGACTTTTCATCCTCAAGCAGTTTCATGATGTAGGTCTTCTGTTGAGAATGGCATTCGCGTATTGAAGATATTTCTTCAATAATAAGTCTGTCCGACAGAATCTGATTTGAGAACATGATTAACTTATAAATAATGCAATAACTGGTAATAACTAAAATTCGAACTTTGAAAATGAAAAATAAATCTTACCCTTTTGTGCTCCAAATCAGCAACCCTACTCTTTAAGTGTTTTTCAATTTCCCACCCCTGCAAGCCATATAATGAAGTGAAAATAGAGAATCATCATAATAGTAAGGGAAAGACAAAGATATCCATTGAGGTCACACAAAGGATAATAATATATACAGTAATATCTGGAAACTGATGTTGAAAGAGCTTGAATAACTCTTAATTTACATCTGCAAGTGCACAACTTATTATAAAATGTACCTCATTTTGTGAAACACTACCTATTAGTTTTCACTTTTTAAAAATTCTACCTAATAATTGATTTTGCTAAAACAACTACCTATTATTAAGTTTTTCTTTGAGTGGCAATATCAAATGACAGTTGCCATTAATGAATTCTGTCAATAGAACCCACACCCCCCTCCTCACGCAATTTCGCTGCTCATGCTCTCATATCCTTCATCTTCATAATTCATAGCATCGAATCGAAGACCAAGAGTGTCTGAATTGTGCATTTAGCAATAAAAAATTGCACCTCTTCAAAAATTTAGGGCCAGGGATTATATTTTTCGAAAATTTAGCAAATTAGGATTTTTAAAATTGGAGAATTTGGGCGTAATTATGCATGGAGTATTGTTCATCAATTTGGTGAAAATATTGGAATTTAGAGTCGGAATGTTGCATACCAAGGTTTTAAAAATTGAAATTAGGCGATAGTGGGATACTTCTTATTCTAGGGTCCACTAACATAAGCTGTTGACGGATCCTGTCATTTGGTAGTGCCAATAAAAAATTATTAAAAAATTGATAATAGGTAGTTGTTTATTACAAAAAAATTATTAAGTAGTTGTTTTCAAAAAGTGAAAACTAATAGGCGGCTGTTCACAAAATCAAAAAGTGGAAACTAATAGGCAGTGGTTCACAAAATAATTTTGTGGCGCTTGCATGCTGTCCTTGATAGGCTTTAGAAAAAAGAAGGATAACATTTCATTTACAAAGTTATTGGCACAATAAGAATGGAAAAACCACCTCTTAGACAGTAATTGAGCAAACAAGGTTCAAACTTGAGTAAAATTGCGATCTCACCATTTGCATCTTATTTTGAAGATCACTTCTTAAGGTCTCCACCTCTTCTTGCAAAGCAGCCTGTCTGAGGAAGAACTAATAAATACGGGCATGTAATATAAATAGGCACAACATTTAAAGCGATGATTTTATTCGAAATAAGTAGATATTCACAAAGAGCATAACATAGAAATTAGAAAGTAGAAACTGAGCTTAACGTAACATAAGCAAATACAAAAAAAAAAAAAAAAAAAATCATTGCAGCTGCAAAATAAAGGGGGTCAATGACTTGTCACACAATTTATTTCGCATGCTTCGTAGTCAAATATGCCTTTCATCTTAACTTTATTATGAAAGAAGAAAATGAAGAAAGATTTTGAATTTCCAGTTCAAAGCAAGCCATTCACATCATAACCATCACAATCTATTTGGAAAATTTGGAGTTGGCATGAGATGATGAGGGACCATGTTCGTTTCCGAAAAATTTCAGGTCGCGGCCTTCTATGGAAAACAATTTCAAGTCATTATATGCCACAATCAATCTTGTATTCTACATATTCTGGGGGAGCCCACATCACTGTTTTACACCTCAGCATTGTTCCCTAAGCCTTCCATCGTCTTATTCCTCCTTTTGTTCTAGGATGGACATATTATGCCATAGGTACTTTTACACGAGTTGTCACATGAAATTCAGCTTCAAGATTTCTTTCCAGTAGAGCTTCAACTGTTATAAAACAATTAGAATAATGTACAAGCAAAATAAGAACTCACCACATAGTTTGCTGTGGAAGCTTCATTTTGAACATTGAAGCTCCATGATTCCGGGATATCATTATAAAGGCATGCACACTTGTCATCCCAAGAAACATTCTCACACTGATCATCACCCCCCACTCTCCTCATCCCCATCACCTCTACAAGCTTGCTGCCGAATCTTGTAGAACTTATTAATGATCTGTAAGACAAGCATTAAAATTGTTAATGGAAACCAGCTAATTAAACCCTTTTGATCCATAATTGCATATGGATCACGGCTAATTATTAAAGCAGGTCAAAGACAATTGCCTTTCTGAAATTTTCGATCTCCTGATCTTGTTTAACTAGCTTCATCTTCAAACTCAATAGTTGCTCTTGTATTTCAGCGGATCCTACAGCAAGTTCTTGTAACCTGCTTCAAAGATTCAGTAGATAAGTATCATAATGCAGATCAACTAAAAGTGCATCATGAAACAAATCATAAGCAACTGCCTGTGACTTGCCTCAAGGCAGTGGAAAAACTGATTTCAAAGTAGGAGCACCAAATTTCTGTAAGCTTGCATGAGAACCACAGATATGTGCTTATACTGTATAACCACTAGAAAAGCCCATAACGTATAGGTTATAATTAAACATTTTAAAGGATACCAACTAAGAAGGGTTGTTAACCTCCTATAAAATGAGGGCTGGGGTCGAAAAAGAGTATTATGCCTTCATATCACTTACAACTTACATATCTCCCAAATCAAAAGCCCTCAGTATGTGGAAGCATGCATATCTCATCTATAAACAATTAAAGGTCAAGGCATGAAAAAAAAAAGAAACACCCAAGGACGGAAAACCAAGATATGATGAATTGATTAACTGACTCTTCACCAGGTTCAGAAAGAGTACATCTCCTGGCAAGGCTGAACTTCCTGCAAGAAGGAGCTTCCAAAGCTCATTTTGAATGCTTATCATAATTCATACATCACCTATATATCGACAATTTGCAAGACCCAACTCTAGAATCTTCAACAGCATGGAATATATTATAAGAACACAGCCTCAGTGCGTTCAGATGGCAATACATCAGATTGTACCAACACTTCACCAATGAGTCTTTGGCCAACTCCGTGGAGGAAGAGAGAGAGACAAAAGCAACTTAAAACATTACAGCGCCACATTCGTTATAAGTGAATTTAACACTCATGATCTAGTTTACTTATATCTTTAGACTACATAATTACTTATTTCTTTGCTACATTTAAATGTAAGGTTCTCAATTAAGTTTAATAGCGACACAAATTCAATCAACAGCAAAAGAAAAGATACAAAACAGGGGGGCCACAAGGCCACCGCAACTCAAGGCAATCAACAGCAGAAAAAAGATACAAGATAGCGGGACCGCAAGTCTGCCATAACTTACGGCAGGAAAAAGAAAGATCTCCAATCTTGCAATACTTCAGAATATGGACATGTTAGGGACTGCCCCATGAGCATGAGCCCAAACCAAAGCTAAATACACCACTAGCTCGCATAAAGTAACCAACGAAGACTCCAGAACACAGAGAATCCTATAATTCGTCTTAAACTCTCCAACCAAAGCACCCACAAAGGCCAAAAAAGCGACCTACCATAAAATATTATGCCCCTTTCACCTTCCAAACTTCCTATACTGTATTTGTTGATGACTCCAAACAACCTCATTGGGTCTTCAAACCTGTAGCACATCATAAGTTCCTCCAGTATGACAACACCAAAATCGACATTACCCCATCACCTCAACAAGGGAAGTATAGGGGGAGGATTGAATGTAAGCTATATTATAGTATAATAAGAAAGAGGTTGTTTCCATTACAAGATCTGAAATCTGGCAACTGTTTGCTACTTGACTGTATACAAGAACTCTGTGTAAGGTATGTGTTGAAGACGTATATCATGAAGTGAGTAAACGAAGTGAAGTCAACAATGAGCATTGAGCATGTGCGAAGATGCTTGAGTGATGCGACGACGTGGAGTAGTGCACACCAAGACAAGGCTGCAGCTTGTCAGCACGGAAGCACAGCAGTAGCAGCAAGCAGAGCAACCCGCCCGCAGGTCAGACCCCGCGCCTGCAGGATCTGTCGCGTTGCATTTGTTGCCTGCTGCCCACCCACCCCGCTCCCGCGGGATTTGCCTCCAAGGGTTTTTTTGCGGGTTTCCTTCTTCTTGCTCGGTTTTTCCAAGTTTTACTCAGCTTATGTTTGTGCCTTAGTATAAATATGCTTTAGGCCGTTTTATTTTTTGTATGACACAAGTGAGACTTATATTCATAGATCGATAAAGAAATTCATCTAGAGGGACTTCTAAAGAGAGATTAGAAAGTCTAGAGAGTTCGAATTGTCTTCTTGTATCATCATCTCATATTCAAAATCCTAGTGCAATGTTTATGGTTTTCTCCCTGTTCGAAGGGTTTCCACGTAAATCTTGTGTTTTCTTTATTGTGTGATGTCTTTATTCTTGTCTATTGATTTACGTGAATTATACTTCGATTGCTCAATTTGTTAGTGGTTGAGATACTTATTCGTAAACCCCGTACACTTTAGTGAGACATTTTAACTTGTAATCAAAAGCCAAAGTATACAAAACCTTTTGACTCCATCGGAAGTGAAGATCAGTTTTTCCAACACGGTCTTCCATAAAGAAAATGGCTTGCTTTTCAATCTTAGTCTTCTAAATATAAGTGGAATTAAGAAGGATACTAGTTTTGAGTTTTTCATAGGAATTTGAAGAATAATTTACACCAAACACACCACAACTCCAATCTAGGAATTTTTCTTTAAGTGGAAGTACCAATATATAGAACTCAGAATTTTTGACATCAGAAGGAAGTAAGGAACCTATTGTTTCCCAGAGAACACAGATGAGATATAGACTGCAGGGTAGCAATATATTGGTTATGAAACGAGATGCATGTGACCTGACCTGGTTTATTTACAGACTATCTCCCACTCGATAAACAACAAAATCATTCTCTGATGACCAAGAGAACCATTTAGTAGAATTTCCTAACTCAAAGATCAAGCAAGTTCATGACAATAGAGCAAATCCATTACAGACGATATCAAAACAGATGGTACAACTAAAGAAACCATTGAACTCATGAACTTTCATATTAAATCACAAAACCAAAGTCACATGTCTCAAACTTGAGGAACTAGTATATCAAATGGGAACACATTAAGATGTACCTTTTCTCAGCATCATTCATTTTCTGGGACATGAGATCTTCATTTTCTTTAGCCTTCTCAGCCTGCAAACATCGAGATGACATTGGATACAAATACAACTATACACAATCATAATAAATGATGTCTTAGAAAAAAGTACAGCAAGAAAAAGACAATGACCTCCAGTATAGCATGATCACGGTCAGTAAAAGCATTAGTAATAACCCCACGCAAATATTCAAGCTGCTTAGTTATTTCTGTGTTCTGCAAAATGGTGAAAGTAGATTGGAGGAGTCAGACATTACAATCCATCTCCTAAAAGTCCGAAACTAATAAGAGATACACATTCCCTTCTCCAATCAAATTCAAGCTTAAATTACGCGAATGACGAGACTTCAGGCTTCATTAATTCACAATTAAAATCAAAATCTAAAAAGATATCCCACTTGACGTCAGTTGTGCATCAAAAACCACAGCTGAGGAAAACCAAAGAGAGTTAGGACAAAGAGCTACACGAACATCATGGTATATGCATTACCCTGAAGCCGATTAGGTAAAACTGAGGTAGAATACATGAAAAACTACTATACTAGCATGCAAACACAAAGTATTCTTCAACATCCTATAATAGCATGCAAACACAAAGTATTAGCAACTTTTAAAACAAAAGATGACAGCTCTCTGAGTGTAGAGAGCACTCCTATTTTATGCTCCATTAATTAGTAAAAAAAGTCATCCTAATTGCCTAGCTTCCGGAACAGGAAGCCCATAGCTTCTGCAACAGACAACATGATGCAGCATGATCTTTCTGTAAATGAACCAAGAACAGAGCATATTAATTACAGTTCCAAGTCATCTCAAGTAGAAGCTAGATTTTTAGTTCATCCATACAGGTAATTTTGTTAATGCGTCTAAGCTCACCTATCATAGAAGTGAACTAGAAACTAAGCCAGGTAAGTAAAGCATGTCAATGTAATGAACAGAAAGAACGAGAGAGGGCGGGGGGATAGACCTTTGTAACTTCCGATTTGTGGAGTTGGTCCATATACGTCTGAAAATAAATAAGAGAACCGTCGGGCACAAATGAGTAAATGACAATGAAAAATCCTTAATGGAAAACAAAAGAAAAAGAAAAACCTCACTTTGATTCTCTTAGCCTCGGAAAGCTCGTCCTTGATATTTGAATTCTCTTTGATACAATCAGCCAACTTCTTCTTCAAGTTCTCAACCTCCTGTTCCAAGCCAGCAGTCCTGATAGACCAATAAAAGTGCAATCTTGTAATACTCCTCAACAATTCAATCTCCCATTCCAGCTGACAGCACATTATTCAGATAATAACAAAATCACCCAGCAGCAGTCTCCGTTGATTTATGTAATGCTTACCTTCGACAATACATTTGATTGGCGAAGGCAATGTAACTCGGACCCGCTTGCTGCATGCATAATTGCTCAATGTCTTTGTGTAGCTCATCTCGCTCTACCAATAAAAAGTTTACAAGTTTCATATGTTAATGATCTAACAGAAGATTGAGATGACAAAAGAAAAACAGAATGTCCAACACTGCTCAGGAGAAAATCTACACATGACACTCCCTTCTCAGGGATATTCCATATATGAAGCATAATGGAACAATATGAACTTGGTACTTACAAAAGATTTACAATATAATCGGGTACCAATCCTTAACGAAATGTTAGGTAGCAAGCAACTATCAACCAGAAAGTTCATAATAATCATAAGCGTACAGCTAAACCTCCCTTCCCGGCCCCCCTTCTCCCTCACCAAAAAGCATTTAAGAAAAGCAGGTCCTACACAAAGACATGGTTGCAGTACATTGTTCAAAATCTACTTCTATATAAGCTGATTTGAATCATCTAACATATTCCTGGCCAACCGCAAGTCTAGAAAAAGGAGAGAAAGAAGGTAGATAGTGTAAGTGGTGTTGCAACCATAAAAGTTTGAAAATTTGTAAGTGTCAAACTAGGTACAAGGATAATAGCTACAAAAGCCATCAAACAGGAACACGTTTGTCATTGAGGAGAGAGATTCTTGCTTTAGGGAAACGAAAAGACAGCCTATTCCAACTAACACTGCAGTGGATTCCAGCAGAGATAGCAAGAAAAAGGCAGCTGATCAGAAACAACACGAGGCGGCGCGCAGGTCAAAGAGGTTAAGACTCGAGAGCTAGACAACAATTCCATCTCAATTTATTCATACAACAAAACATTCCCTAGTTAGATCAATTGATCATGGAACTTAACAGCCGTAGTCTACTAGAACACGGTAGTCTGATTGTTCAACACACATCAAATGAACATAGTACCTAAATAGGACATAGAATAATAAATAAAAAATCAGAAACAATACAACACAAAACATGAAATTTAAGGACATTGTAGTCATTA
Organism: Beta corolliflora; assembly: GCA_947648045.1. Taxonomy (NCBI): domain Eukaryota; kingdom Viridiplantae; phylum Streptophyta; class Magnoliopsida; order Caryophyllales; family Amaranthaceae; genus Beta; species Beta corolliflora. The sequence goes on along the minus strand of CANSZD010000718.1, from coordinate 15,019 downwards.
AAAATCAGTAGTATGAATAATGTCTGGCTCTGGCATAGTATAATGAGTAACATACCGTGCTCCAGCTGCTGAATCCGGGCATATAACGCCTCCTTGTCACTCGAACTTTCATCCATATCTGAAATTACATATATTGATGTTTCACTAAAACAAAGAAATGACAACCCAATATAACATCATAGCAACAAACATATTCAGAAGTGACATACTATTGAATTTCTTACCAAAATCAAAGTATGAAACTTCCATGGTCAAAACTCAAAACAACAACACAAATAACTCTAATTGGCTAATTGCTAAAACGAAAATCAAACAACAAGAAGAAATCGAACAGCTGATACCGAGAATAGTGGAAGAATTACAGTTGCATCATTCATACACATATATGAGTTTAATTTAACTCTTTGCTCAAAAAGTTTATTTTTTTAACGGAAGAAAAATAATCGAGATACAAGAAAATAAGAGGAATTTCAGTAAATTGAGAGAAAACCAACCTGAAATAGTGAAGCCCTAACAGCAGAATTGGGCAGGAAATTGCGAAATTGAAATGAACAGAAAACTTCAAACCACCTCTTTCTCTTTTCTCTTTCGCTTTCTCTTTCTCTTTCTCTCTCTAGAAAGTAGAATAACATAAACCCAGACCAGTAGTTAGTTGGCAACTTGGCAATGGAGGGAAGACGACGAAGATGATGAGAGCACGTCAAAGAATAAATAATACTTCTAAATATGATTAAATTTGTTGTGAATTGGGAGTTTTACTTGATTAAATTTTAGTTTGTAGGAATTAGGAGAGAGATTGACTGGGTTCGACTGCTCTACTACACGATCTGACTCTGACGTGCATTTTCTCTACGTTTAATTAGAGAAATACCAACACATGCTTAGATCAACTCCAGAATAATGGAGTTTTTAACGAGTGCCCCGCTCGGTTAACGCAAAGAGAGCGACAGTGTGTTGGGAGAGCTTTCCCCCCAATTGGGGCCTGACCCGGCTCGAATCCGGATTAGTCGGGATCCAAAAATGGATTTCGGAAACCGGGTATGGTTCACAAAAAAAAAAAAATTAGAGAAATTGTTCTATAGATTTATACTCCATATAAGTAGGTAGGTAACTAGGTATGAGCTTATAAGGTCAACTCGACTATGAATGTGGGTTATAAACTTATAATGTACTATATTAGATATAACAACTAATAATGGTGACAAACACGGTATTAAAGTGATGGTTGGTCACAAAAAGTTTGGTAAACGAACAATAACATACAAGCCAAAATCCATAATATAATGAGTAACATCATAACCCTTTTCAGACCATTAATAGCTAATACAAGTTTAAAAATCAAAACAACTCAAAACATACCATTTCTTTTCTTTTAAACATGATTAATATAGATAAGAATGGAAGAGAAAGAATAATCGTACCTTACGAAACTAGTAAACATATCTCTTTATATGACGCGTCATGCCATAGTTCGACGTGGATGATAATCTTACCAATTAGTATAAACAGAGTTATTGATAACAGATATGCGGGGGAACTTTCTCAAATTTTGGTACATGAAATCGACCCAAAATGCCACATATTGCATCAAGGAACTTCCCAAATGTGGTATCTGATGATTTATTTTTTCAATATGTTTTCATTTTTGTCCATGTTTTTTCCATAGTTTTAAAATATATATTCTTTTTAAAAAAAATACCGAAAAAGAGTGCATGTCATATACATTATAATTTCAAACCAAGGACCCTTGGGTCCAATAGTATCGCTTCCGATCTCCAACACTTGAGGCACTGCCGTTCAAATATCTCGTGGAAGAAATTTCAATATTGAGGGGGGGAGGGGAGGGGGGGGGGTGGGGTGGGGTCTTGTTGGGCTCCCATGTGAAATGGTCTCCGCGCGAAGCGGCCGGGAAAAAAGTTATCATATATACCCTGTCTTTTAAAAAAAATATACAGGATATCCCTTACTGACTAACGGAAGTTAACTCCGTTAGGTATTAAGGATAATTCCGTTAACTAACCCTTTAACCATATAACTAACCCTAAACTAATTAACCTTAATTAATTCTAATTATTTAATTTCTTTTTCTCCCTCCATCCAAACCACCACCACCCAAACTTCCTAGTATCACAAATTCACAATGTCTGCATGTCAATCACATTAATATTATTCCCGTATCCCAACAAGTACAAATCTCACAAGTCACTAAATCTATCAAAACATGATCTGTGACAAGAATCTTAAGCAATAAATAATCTTAATGTATCTCTTATAAAAAATCTTGAGCAATAATCTTAAAGGTCTGATCCCGTGAGTGTGCATCCACCTTAAAGCTTTGAGAAATGTAAGAAGACTGTTGTTCTTCCAATGTATGCAGTTGTCGTAAGAACTTAACTTCATAATCACCATGGAAGAGTGAGATGTTGAAGAAACCATTGGAATCTGTAGTTGCATAAAAAGTTTTGTAGCGGTCCCATTCTCCCATCAGCTTATCTAGAACTTCTCCTGCTGGCAAGTTCTGGAAGTTGGGGTCTACCAAACACATCTTATAACATTGACCTTGAGGTGACCATGGTCCCCATATTACTATCCCTTGTATTCCTGGGTGGGAATGCACTTCCCTAAGTATTTGCTCAAAGTATGTTACCTACATAATAATTATAAAAGTGATTGCAACAACATCATCCCAATAATAAGCTCATATAGCTAGGTAGGTTTTGGGAGGTACTTTTATACAACCCTGTTCGATTCCTTTTACGTCTTTATCTAGGCTTTTACTAAAGTCAAATTAATTTAACCGATGTAATGGAATATTCTGTGGATATATTTGTAAATAGATATCTATTATATATAGATAGGTTTTCTAACACAGTTATGACTATTTTTACGTTTGTAACCTACAAATACTCACTTAATATAGCATTAACTTATTGAGCTTCATTTTATGTAATCAATCTGATTTTCACTCATTAATAACTTTGTTATATTTAGTTAGTAATAATAATAATAAATAAAAGTTACTCATATTACCTGATTAGATCCTCCTTGAACATCAAGCTCAGTAATCCAGATAGGTAATTTAGTAGAAGCAAGAGTATCAATAGCTGATCTCACATATGGAATATTAGGGGTAATAAAATGACCCTCAAGACCAATTCCAAGTGAAATTGCACCCCCGACGAAGGTTTGTATCTCTTTAAGCTTTTGGAGGTACTTTGAAGGGGAAGATGAAGAATCCCTTTCATCTTCTATTGTGTTATAGTCATTTATAAACAATGTTGTATGCCCATCAAGTTGACGTGTCCTCTGGAAGAAAACATCAGTACTATTTCCCCCAAGCTTGCTCTCAAAGAAGTTGAAATGTAAGTTTTCATTGTTAACATCCCAAGCTATCACCTTTCCTGCATACCTGTTAGATTATTTGCCATAAAATTAACGTGTGATATACAAGTATTAGATAAAGAGTTGATCTTTGAAACCCTAAACATTTTACTAAACATCATGATAATAGATTTTCATGTGTTTTCTATCAATTTTTTAAATTCTCATATTATCTAATGGTCTGATCTAGTCAAACCACTTTACTTCAACATATACCGGTCAAAGTGACAAAAAATGAAGTACACAAAAGACTTAGAAAGTCAAAAGTAATACTTCACTTCAATCTTTTTTTAAAAGAATTTAAAATTACTTAGTGGTATGACCAAGTCAGACGATGTGATAGGAAACCGGTTTTATAAGGATATATATTACCTCGAAACTATTGAGTTGAGTCTTCTGTTGGTGGCTCCTTGGAGGTCATTGGGTGAGAGATTCTTTACCCATGCTGGTTGGTATTTAGGGTCATCCCAAAAGATGTTGTGGCCGCGCACAGGTATGCCATGTTGGCTAGTGAAGCCTAGCATGGCATCGGCGGCAGAGTAATCCTCCTTGCCCGGAGTGTTCTCTGTGCTATACCACTTCATCTCGTTCTCAAATGTGGTGACCGTGAACTTTGAAGTAAACCAATTTTGGTAGGCTGCATTATTGACAATGTTGTAGTTGATGGAAGCTCCTAATGGAAAGCTTGCTTTGTTTTGTTTTATTGAGATGTTTGCATAGGGTATTGCCCTTCCTTTGGAGTTTAGAACTTGGAGTCTCACCTTATTCTTTCGTACCTAAGAAACAAATTGCATGGGAGCTATTGATCAAATTTCTATGTTTTTTTTTTTTTTTGGTGCGAATGAGCCACAAGGGCGGATGAGAATCGATCCCGGATCACCTCAACCTATGATTCTTTTAACCAACCGAGCTTATCCCTCACTCTCATCAAATTTCTATGTAATTATGTGTTGTGTATGAATATATGAATTTTACTAGCTAGCTTTAGGAGGATTTTTAGTTTCTTGTTTAAGGTTAATTAGTACCTTCTCAATACTTTGATCTTGATGAGACTTCCATTCCTGTTGGGTGAATGGTTGCAGTGAAACGCTATCAACCAAGATATCGATGGATGTATCATTACTCTAACAAAGGGCATGACATGGTAAAGTGTTAGCTAAACATCACTAGCGAAGTATATATAGGAAGTTTCTAACTCCATCCATCCATCACGTTGATAGTGTAATTTGAACTAAAGAATATGAAAACTGGTAAAATGAATAGAAAATTCAAGTTCTTTTTGACGAGGAAAACTAAGTTATTAGACATCATTTTTATTGTTAAGATAAACAAAAATGCAACACGTTCTAGAATTTTGCATGTATAAGGAGTTCATTAGATAAATTTCTTTTCTTTTCTTCTCTACTCGCAAGTGATGTAACGATGTTACCTCGAAAAAAAAATTCAGACTGGACTCCGAAGACTCTACCGTGATGCCACCCTTAAGCATGGACCAACATCCTACTTGGGCAACAACCGAACCAAAGAGGCTTGAATCCCTCATTAGTCTTGAAAATTACCATAACTGGCATATTTCTCTTCCCGGTTATTTGTATCCAAGCTTTTGAAGAAAAAAAGATAGGAAAATATAAGACAATTGCAAACAAAAAAATTGAATAATTCTTTAACTTTGTTAATTAATTAGTAGATGTTACAATCGAAATTGATGGATTTTAAATAGATACATCGATTATAACTTCGAGAATATAATTAGGGCGTGTTCAATATTAGTGCCGTATTCAATATTGGATTGTTTCAAGTCATATGATATAGGTTGTATAACGAAATAAAAATTAATCATACTTATATTAATTATATTTATGTAATTAAATTCTCATCAAAACAAAATTTCTAACTTCCATATTTTTGTTTATATTTTTCCTAAAAAATAGAAAATGATAATGAACACGCATAGTTAAGATCCGCATAACATAAGATGATGATATAATTGTAAGTCTTAATAAGATACAAACCAGAAAATGTGTAAAGTTTCTCCTTGTCTAATAAAAAACCCTTCTGGGATGCACTTCCATAGTGGTGTTTTCTAGTATGAGCCACAATGAAGTTGTTTCCTTTTCCTGACACTCTAGCCTCAATTTTCACCCCTCCATGAGTTGTCCACCCTTTTAAGCCATCATTTATTTCTGGGTTTACAATTATTCCTCCATCATACTGAGGCTTAAGAGGTTCTGCCAAGCACTGGAAAAATAAAATGAATTGATCATATATACTTCATATAATTCTTGTTATAGTTTAACTTTAAGTCCATTATTGAACCAAAACATATGACATTATATATGAGCCATGGTTAGGAATATGGTTTGTAATTTTCACCATAAATGTTGTGAAACTTATAGTAAAGTTCAGATTAGGAAAAATCAGTTCCCATAATTTTTAGAATGGTTACGTTGATGACTTGATGGTACAAGTTTCCACATCTCAAGATACCTTTTGTGATATGCATTTTCTACAATATCAGTGATAAATTTTCCCTCAAAAAAAATCTATGATGGTAAAATAGTCCAAGTACTTATAGTTTGTGACTAAAAAGAAGGGAGAAAAGATATAAATTGCTTACATCAGTGATGGATGTGTAATCATATGATAGTGCGTCTACAAGAACCCCTGCAATGCCAAAAAGCCAAGTGAAAGCCAAAACGGTATGAGACTTTATTGCCATCTCATATAGATATAGGCCTTCTGCATGAATCATATGTGCTAGTAGACAGGATGGCCGAACATTCTTACAACATTTCAGAAGCAATTTCCAAAAATATTGATTCCAGAAGCAGTATAATTTCTTTAGAAGCTAGACCAAATAGACCTTATATAGGAAAATTAGTATCAAAGGATATTACATGCGTCAGAAAAAATAACTTATGTGATGAAATGATATTATACTAACGACCGTTTGGTAGTTGGTTATAAATGTGTAATGGGAATGAATTTGTGTATAAATTTATGAAGAATATCATCGTTCATTCCCACAGTAATGCTAATTTATCCTAAAAGTCTACTTTTACTTTTCTTTGAATTTTCATTCCCATCCAATACCACCTTTGTAGGTGGTAATGAAAGACTCAGTAATGAAAATTGTTTCCCTTGGAGACAAAAACACAAGTTTAGGAGTGAGATTGTTTGCCTACGTGAGAAAAATGCCTCCCCATGGAGATTTTAAAGATGCTTCCCCAATAACATTACACTTAAAATTCATTCCCATCACCGCAATTTATTAACAACTACCAAACGGGCCGTAAGGAGTACAATGAGTTGCCCACAACTCGGAGTACAATAAGTTGTTTGAAAGAAACACTTGTTTTATTTTTTATATCATGTGGAAGTTGAAGGTTGATCGGATTTCAATCCTTGCAGTTGGTAAGAATATAACAAAACTCCGCCCTTAAATATCCTTAGTTGGCAAGAATAAAACACTTGACCATGAAGGATAAAAGGTCAGATAAGAGGTAAGAAATATGGTGTATTTGAAGAATTGGTGATAAATACATACAACTTCTAAATTTAAGGAATTGAGAAAGAAGGAAATATAAAGGGGCTCACAAATGCTTTGGTAGCTGAAATGAAAACAACATGCAGTTTGTGCTCCATGGGATTTCTCAATTATCAAGACTCAAGAGGGCATAACTTGTATGAAAGCGAAACATTAGCGTGTTAGTTAATTAATTAATGGGTTTTGTGATTTTGCTAATACTACCCACCTATGAATCAAGTATGTGTTTTGTTGCAAATTGCAACCTATGAATTAAGTATTAGTTCCTTAATTGTGTACATAACCTGCAATAGAGGGAGTATGACTTTTAATTACGAGAGATCAAATTATGGCATAAAGTGTATGAGTTAGTGAGTGTCGCCGTGCAATGTCCGGTTACGTATTGTAATTGCTTGGTGACAGATTTTTTTGACAAAAATATTGTGATAAGAAAATGCAAAAAATTACAAATTTTCTATCAACTATAAGTTCTCTTTGATTTTCAAATGAGTAGTAATCTCTTGTTAAACGGATACATGTTTAAAGATTTTTGTGACACTTCTTGTATTTGCTATATTACGTTTTATTTTTTTTAACCTTGTTCATAAGAAGTAGCTATAGTAATAGTTTATTGGATTAAGATCCTTACTTTTCGGACCAAATAGTGTATGTGTTTAAGACTTGTAGTGACAAAATATATTATTCATGAGGGACAAAGGCAAAGACTTAACTAAGTTAAGTCTAGATTTACCATAACAGTTGAACATCAGGTAAAATGCGGTAAACCATCATATTACGCTCCATAAAAAACATATATATATGTTGCATGGTTCACACATAATTGCCCATGTAACTTGCAAATTACTATGTTGATAGTGAACAAAAAATTAATACCTTTTATTGAACAAAAAATTAACGCATTAAACGAAGAGATTACTCGTGGTTGTGTTTCTTTAATCCACTCTTGATTTGAAAAGAAAGCAATTTACTCATGGTCACGGATATGGACATATGGTGATGTTTTTGTAAGTACTAGTATAAAGCAAACAGTATTAAACAGTACCTATATCAAACAAAATTCTTAAAGAACTAATATAGAGATAATGTATTGAATTTATTTACAACTGTGAATCTGTGATGCAAAATTTGCATATTACTGTTATGAACTTGCTAATGTCACAAGTAATATGAATAAGAAGTCATAACATACCTCTAAATATGAATAAAAATGTTAGAAATAGTCCCCCATTGTTTCCTCGTTCAATCTTCATTTTAGGTTACTGCAATCCTACAAAACTTCACTAAAATAAAAATAAAATGGATAAAGCCAGTTATTGGGGATATATGAAGAAGTACAGAAGATAGAGACTAACCAATACAATGAACAAGTACAGAGGCAGAAGATGAAGAAGCTCTGTTTATAAGTTTGTTAAAAAGAACAAAAAAACAAAATATATATTTGGAGTGTAAAGAAAAATAGGTTCAATTTTTAATATAATTCCAATAGTTGGATTGAAAGAGACTAATCTTTTATTCAAGGAAATATATCTTCTATACCCTAAATAGGTAGATATTATTTGGAGAACATTACTTTCCATGTTTTCCTTCCTGTTTGCAAAATTTGGCAGGTGCATCGTTTGTGATTTTCACACTCAGAATATATAATTATAAGGGTTTGCTAAAACGCCGCCATTTTTTTCCTACTAACGCCATGTATTTTCGTACAAAAATACATGGTTGTATTCCTTTCCACTTTCCCTTTGTTTATTTAAACTCACACGCTGTTTCTTATTTCCACACAACCCCACCATCTTAATTTCTTTATCGACTTTCATTCTCTCTCATTATTTCCCAGTTGACCACGGTGTTTCACGGCTTGCACCAACTTTGGACCGGCATTGACCAAGAAGAAAAATAAACTCCGGCTTCATGGCAAACAATATAAGTTTTTTTTTCGCAGCTTAAAAGTTGGTCAGGCGCCTAATTTAGATGCCTTCACCAGGGGCGCCTAATTTAGGTGCCTTCACCACGTGGGGCGCCTAATTTAGGCGCCCAACCTGTGGTGAAGGCACCTAAATTAGGCGCCCCACCAAAGGGAAACCGCCTAAAATAAGCGCCCGCATATATTTTTAGAATTTGTACACTAACCTTGCGCCGGGAGTTCGTTGTTAGCCGAGGTGTTGCCGGAGTTATGTTGGCCGGGACAAATTGCGCCTCACCGGAGCCTAACTCGTCGCCGGAGAAAATTGCGCCTCACCGGAGCCCAACTTTGTCGCCGAAGAAAATTGCGCCTCACCGGAGCCCAACTTTGCCTCACCGAGTTAGGGAGAGGGAAGAGAGTGTGAGAGTAGGAGAGTGAGAGAGAGGGAGAGTATCTCAATAGTGATATACATGTATACGTATTTATACATGTATATATGGCTTAGTAGGAAAAAAAATGGCGCATTTAAGAAATGAAGAATTATATTGCTCAAAATTGTAAACATTTTCTTTCTTTGATGTAATATTACCCTACTTTTTAGGAAAAAAATCTCGGATTACCCATTCTAAAATAATTTGTCTTTTTCGATTTGTTTAATAAAAGGTGATAGATTGAGATAATAGGAAGCGTATTTATGATTCCACGATAATGAATTCAAATACTCTTATGGCTCTGCTTTCGATATGAGCATTTCATTTGAAATGTTGTAATTGGACTAATTCACATGTTTGGATAAGTAATGGAATTGTAATTGGAATTGGGCCAATTACAATTCAATTCCAAGCCATGTTAAAAAAAGCTTTACATAAATCAACTTTGTAATATAGAGGATAGTCCTAGCTAGTTGTAACTTGTAAAACCATAAGCACACATATTTTCTACACAGCCTTTAGAGTAGATGTTTATGTAGACCTAATGAATGTTTTGACTATTTTCTGGCTTCATTTTCGGTAGAAGAAACATTAGGTAAGTGTAAATGTTTGATTCAATATATGCAACACATCAACATATCAATATGTAAGGATCACACACAAGTCTCAAATTGGTATTTGTGATCCCTCTCCCCCGAGGTCGTGGTTCGATCTTAATCCCCGGGTTTTCTTTCGCATGATATGTATGCCTTACCACCAATGCTGTTGGTGTTTCCTGCTTAGAAATCTCATAGGGGTTAACTCGCCGACTTAATCTCCTAATCAAAAAAAAAAAAAAATTGGTATTAGTGATAAATCTAGTTCATCCCAACTCTATTTTTCGTCATATACTCATATATAATCAAATCGCTATCACACACTTAATCATCACCTAATGTAGTGAAATCTATGAAAAGATCCACATATTGGGAAATGATTAAATGAAGTTACATCATCTTATCGATTTTCTTATGATAAGACTTACCATCGTCATCATTCATGATGAATAAGATAACGATCGGATTAATCATTAAGGCCTTAGTATTGATTGAGGTTACATATGAATTACATCAAATTTCAAGTTAAAGTCCTTGGTATTCAAAGATTAGAAGTATCAAACAATATATGATTAATGTTATAGTACCAACAATTATAGAGGCCGTAGCGCTCGAGTCAATAGTGATTCGTGAACTTAACTTATCGACCTAGGCCCCGTTTGGCAATTAACGGATAATTATTAATTGTTAGGCAATTGTATTAGGCCGGTAGATGTTAACGATTTGACTAGCGATTGTATATTTAGTATTAGCCTGTTTGTATAAAGGTGTTTGGTAAGGACATGTGCATAATCTATTGTTGTATCTTTTATTATTTATTAATGTAATTTTTAACAACTTTTAGGACATAAAAACTAGTTATTAGCCCCGAGTAAAGAAAATTTTCATATATTAAGATTATAACACTAAACATCACTTGGTCTAAGTGGTTAAAACTTTAATATATAAACTTGAAGTCACGGGATCGAACCCTATAATATGCTATTTATATATTTTTTATTGAATATTAATTACAAGGGAAGAAAATGCTCTGGTGAGAGGCTGCACGTGCACCGTTCCTTGTTTAAACGCCTTTAATATACTACCTCTGTTAATTTTAGTTGCAACATTCGCTTTTTGGCAGACTATTCATCAACCAACTTTGTTAAGTAATCTTGCACCATTATATAAGAAAAACATAAAGTGCTTGTTAGGATTCGCCTCAACGCGATGTATCTCCAAATATCAAATTTTTATAATTTTTACTTACACCCAATATGAGATATTAACGTTCAAATAAGTATCTCGGTAAATGTGAAAAAAGCAAATGTTGTAAACTAAAAAAAAGAGGAAGTATTAGTATAGATGTAATTGGTCCACTCATTCCCAAACCTCTAATGTCAAAAAGCTCCTCCCCCGACTTTTTCAAAAAGAGCTTTTTTTGAGCTCAATAAGCTAACTGAAACCTCTTTCTACCAAACACTCAAATTAGAGGATTGACTAGTCAAATCCTCCAATATGAGCTCAAACCTCTAATTTTTACCCCAAACCTCTCTTTACCAAACAAAGGCCCTAATCTAACTTTTACTCCAATCATGAGTTTGTTGGGCCGTTGGAGAGAGGGACAATTTTTGGGCTATCTCGCGCTCATTTCTCCCCCCTTCCTCTAAATTTGTCGATTTTGTTTTCTCTCTCCTCTTTGTTTTCCCGTTCAGTCTTCCCAAAGAAGTTACAGATGATGGAAAAGATGGAGAAGAGCTCGTCTTCCAGCGATATTCCGATTTCTAAACCGTGGCAGTCTTATCACACTGTTTATACTAACGCCAAAGCTGGTAATCGTTCTTTCCTTTGTTTTTCTTTTGCATTTTTACAACTTTGTTTGATATTCATTATGTTTTTGCGGTCGCTAGTAATTTCACTGATATTAGTCTCTTTTGTTGGGTCTCGTTATCTTATTTGATTTACCCGTGTTTCTATATCGTATAATACTGCAAAAGTTTGTTCCTTTTTGGATAATTTGAAGTAGTATATGTATATCATCGTCCTACTAATCTGGAATTAGAAGATTATGATCACTTTGTTTTTTACTAAATTGTACCCTCTATAAGTTGTTGTTCTTAAGATTTTAATTACTCAGATTTTCATCCTAAAGAGGAAAATATAATATGGGAATTCATTGTTAAGTCATTTTGTTACTCTCAAGCTGTTTTTGGATGTGGGTTTGGTCAATTCAGTGATAGGTTTGGTAGTCCAAATTTTTTTTTTTTTAATTAAAATTGGAATAATTGAAATCTTAAACTGGCTGAAGAGCAGAGATGCAAAAGGGATGTTGGCACGGTGCATATCGTGTTAAGTTTTGTAAAGAACCTCTTCTCTCTAGCATGTGTTTGAGCTTGTATCAGCTTATTTTGTTTGTGGGTCAGATTCTTGTTCTGTTTGCTGCATATGAGAAATTCTTCTCTTCATCAATTTTGGCACATAGTTGGGATCTTAATTTCTCGTTCTTGACATGCCACTCACCGGAAAAGTTGCCATTTGTTGATCAATTTACTTGTTGTTTTAGGTAAGGATGGAGTTGACAAGGAAAAAGTACAGAGAATAGTATATGAAATGAGTAAAGGGTCCAAGTACTTTGAAAATGAGGAGCGCAAGGAAGCCCTCATCAGGCAGAAGACTGAGAACATGCGTGAAAGGTGTGGAAAGCTCTCAACCGCTGATATATCTCATTATCAGAAGGTTTGTTTGTATCTATATATATCTAAAGACACTTGTCATACTGGTTTCCAGGTATTCTGATCATAATTAAGCTACAGTTCTTGTTGATCAACTATCTTAGTGTTTGTGCAATGTACAGGTAGCTGAAAGAAGAATGACAGAGTTAGAAGCCAAACGTGACTTATCTAGAATTTGGCTGCATGTAGATATGGATGCCTTTTACGCTGCTGTTGAGACATTGAGCAATCCCTCGTTGGAAGGCAAGCCAATGGCTGTTGGCAGCCTGTCTATGCTATCTACTGCTAATTATGAGGTATAAAGTAGCAGGTAGAATATGGGTAAACTTATCTGTTGAGCATATCCTGGAGTGTTTGATATGGAAAGTTAGTCCATGTGGTTGCTTGAGGAATTTTACTTGAACACCTGATGCGTCGACTCTGATTACCTAGCTTCTGACTTTCTCATCTGAAGATTTTGTCCACTTTTAGGCACGAAGATATGGGGTTCGTGCTGCAATGCCTGGCTTTATTGCACGTAAATTGTGCCCAGAGCTAGTCTTTGTCCCTGTAGATTTTGAGAAGTATACTTACTATAGTACCTTAACTAGAAAAGGTCAGAGCTACTTAAGATGATTTTGGGGTTATTAGTAAAGTTTACTTTCACTGGCTTAGTAATCCAATCCTGTATGATTTATCTCCAGTATTCCAGAGATATGATCCTAACTTCATTTCCGCCAGTTTAGATGAAGCATATCTTGATATAACTGAGGTTTGCAGAGATAGGGACTTGAGGAGTGATGATGTGAGTATCCTTGCAGAAAAATCTTATCTTCTGTTCTTCTGCATCAGTTGATCAGTTGATCTGTTTGCAAAAACTTAATTTTCTGTGGGACTTCTTTCACCTTTTCATATTCTTTATCGCCAGGTTGCTGAAGAGATCAGAAGAAGTGTTTTTGAAGAGACTGGTTTAACATGTAGTGCTGGTGTTGCACCTAATCGGTTGCTGGCGAAGGTGCTTTCTTAATAGCTTCCTACTTACTGTATTTAAATTGGATGAATATAATATCTGTATTAGGATATATGTTTAACGGCTGTTCTGTAATACATGTTATAATTTCAAGCAATCTGAGAAAACTTTTAAGTGTCTGCCCTACCATTATGCTGTAGGAATATTCGATAAGATCCCATTGATGATTGCTCTTGGTCTGATATGCCATTGACTGAACATTGACATTCTTTGGTAAATATTTCTCGTCACTAATGGAATGTATTTTGTATCAATGTAAGTGTCTCCCTTGCATGCCTGTTTTTCCAGCTACTGGAAGGGAAACGTTGAAAGTGATCAAAGATTAGTTCAATACTTTATTCTTCTCTTTCTTGTGATATCCTTGTCCATGTTTTATCCACCCTATGTGATCTCGTCACTCTTATAAAATTGTTTTGGATGCCTGTTCTTAGTTTGTTGCCTGTATGGTTGCTAGTTAATGTGATATTGCCTTACAATCAGGGTATTGTAATTAATGTTGATACAGGTTTGCTCAGATATAAACAAGCCAAATGGACAATTTATTTTGCCAAGTGATCGTATGGCTGTCATGACATTTATATCCTCCCTCCCTATACGAAAGGTATCTTTGTTACGAGACTGTTCTTTTTTGTTTTTTGTCTTGGATTTAGAAGGTTACAAATGGCCTTTCAAGTATGCAGTATCCTATGTATTTTGAAACGCGAAACCAACTGGAAACTTGTAATTATGTGCGCTTGTGTTCGTCAATGTATCACCTTACATGCTTTATCAACAGATTGGAGGCATTGGTAAGGTTACTGAGCAAATCCTAAGGAATGCTTTTGAAATTGGTACATGTAAGGATTTGCTTGAGAAAGGCAGTTTTCTCTGTGCATTGTTTTCCTTCGTCCGCAGGTGAGTAGTTACCTTGTGTTTTCTACATAAATTTGTATGTAATCATACCCATAATTTTTTTCTTGAAATGATTTAGCTTTGTGGCAGCCGAGCAGCTTGTGTTTTTTCTGAGGCCTTTTCTATTCTATGTGATTTTTTCCCTTGCTAGATGGAGATAATTTTCAACTTATATTTAGGCTATGTAGCAGAAATAGAGAAGGCTTTACTGGTTCTTTAACATAAGGGTGTGTTACTGGTTTGCTATTAGACCACTAGTTCGTTGTGATCCAAACTGTTGACCACTTACATATCTCCAGGTCCTTCATATGTCGGTGATGTAGACAAGTCCAAGAGATGATTGATGTGTGGTCAGTATAAGCTGAGGATTAGGAATGAAGTAATGTCTAGTGAAGGGAATGACCTCACCTGAAGATTAGACATATGAGGCAAAAGTAGGTGGATTGGGCATTTTGAAGAATGCAAATTCATGCCCTAGTAAGGAGGTGCAAGAGGACCACAATTAGTGGATATAAGAGAGGAAGGCTTAAAAAAACCTTTGAGGGAGAGCATG